>PVKA01033035.1:0-24755 GCA_004027165.1 Ctenomys sociabilis | reverse complement strand
TTTTTTTTTTTTTTTTTTTTTTTTTTTTTTTTTTTTTTTTTTTTTTTTGTCTTTTTGAGACAGGGTCTCGCTATGCAGTTCAGGCTGGCTTTAAGCTCACTTTGTAGCTCAGGCTGGTCTCGAACTCACAACAATCCTCCTGCCTCAGCCTCCCGAGTGCTGGGATTACAGGCATGCGCCACCACGCCCGGCTTCCTTCCTGTATTTTAAATAGCTTAATTCCATCCTTCACCAGCTCAGCTCAGTCTTACGCTCCTGTTTCCATGGTATCAGCAGGCTATGACCACTGAATAGGCCTTTGCTGATTCAAAGTTTACAGCAACAGAGGAGATACAGTTTAGAGGAAGAACCTCTGATTTTTACAGGTATAAAGATAAATTCTTTTTTCTTTCATATACACACAAAAATGGACCATGTGGAGCTCAATAAGATACCACAGAAATTGATTTTCTCTGATTTTTTAGACTACAAATCAAACTGTGTTTCAAATAGAGTATCTTTGAGGGTACTTCTGTTATATTAGTCTGCCATCTTTGGTTTAGGCAAGTAAAGTAGTACTTTTTGCTAATATTGATAGAGTGATCATTCTTACAGATACAATTTTAAGACATTTTTACTCATTTTTTAAAATTAATGCAAATATCCAGTTGTATTTATTTTTTATTTTTTATTTTTTGGTGGAACCGGGGATTGAACTCAGGCCCTTGCACTGCCGAGCCATCTCTCTGGCTCCTTTCCATTTCCCCAGACTCTTTTAATCCAATTTTTCGTGTCATCCTTGCGCAGGGGCCATGCTGCAGAAGTGAGCACTTTTAATCCAATTTTAGACAGAAAGTGGAATAAGATTTTTTTTATCTCATTCTTTTTTTTTGTATTTTAGGGAAGGGTCTACAGGGTGTTCAGGGTCTCGCTACTAGATCAGACTTCTGGTGATCCACCTGTTTACAGCCTCCACAGAGCTGGGGTTATAGACATGCACCACCACGCCCAGTCTCAATTGCCATCTCAGCATGCCCCGGAGTGGGGGTGGGGGTGCTGTAGTAGGCCTGGGGATTGAAACCCTGGCCCTGTGCCTGCTTGCAGGTGCTTTAATCTGCTGAACTATTTGGTTGGTCCTATGATCTCATTTTAAAGTTAATAAAATTTCTTTAATTTGCATTTATTCCACCCCCTCCCTTCTTTTTTTTTGTTTTTTGAGACAGAAATCACTTTACAGTTCAGGCTGACCTTGAGTTTACTTTGTAGCTCAGTGCGGTCTCAAACTTGCAGTGATCCTCCTGCCTCAGCCTCCCAAGTATTTGGATTATAGGTATGGGTCAACATGCCCTGCCTTCCCTTTTCTTGTCTTGGAAAATTCAATATTAGTCTTACTCATTTTTTTAAACTCACAGTTGCCCTTACTTTCCAAACCATTAATTAATTTCTCCAAGTGCAGAGAACATCCTGTGTTTTGATGAACATATAAATTTTTATTTATTTAGTTCTCTGATCACTGGCATAATGTTCTTGATTCCCTTCTGTTAGAAAACTTGGCATAGTTTTGCATAAAAAGCACTAAATATTAAGCCAGAGGCCCTAGAACAAGTTCTGGCTCTACAGTTTGGCTTGGTCAAGTGATTCCATCTCTCAGAACCTGTTTTCTTATTACAGTTGAGAAATAAGATGATATGAGAGGGGCTGGGGAGATGGCTTAGTGGAATAAGAGCTTCCCTGGCAAGCGTAAGGGTCTCTGGTTCCGCCAAAAGAGAAAAAAAAAAGATCATAATGAGACAACATATGTAGCAGTGTCAAGCATTGTGCTTGGCATTAAATGGAAGGTAAATAATTGCTTCAAAGATTAGATTAGCACATCAGTTAGCTGAATTAATAATTTACATCTTATTTTGGGTGTAATTCAGTACTACATTAGTAATTTGAACTTGAACTCAGCCTTTAATGTCTAGGAATTCATTTCCCTGCTTACTTCCTTTTCTTCAAGTGCCCCATGTATTCTAGGTATCTATTGAAAAATCTATCTTTGGGGGTCAGGGAGTTGGCTAAGTAGAATAAGCGCTTGCCTGGCAATGCAAGGGCCTGAGTTCAATCCCTGGTTTCACAAAAAAAAAAAAAAAAACCTAACGGTGAAAACCTATCTTTGTTTCCACTTTTTCACTTAGAAAATGGGGCATGTTTTCCAACTCCTCAGATTGTTTACTTCAAATCTTCAGATTTATGTAATTTGGTAACTTTTTTTTACCTGTGTAACATCGGATGAGTTATTCTCTACCTTTTCAAGCTTGATACGGGGCCAGGGAGATGGCTGTGGTATAAGCGCTTCGGTGGCAAGTGCAAGGGCCTGAGTTCAATCCCCGGTTCCGCCAAGAAATAAATAAGTAAAGCTTGTTATCTCAACCTTGAAGTATTATATGCATTTCATAAGATTATGGTGTCAATTAAATGAGATAATCAATGTAAAGGACTTTGTGCTATAACTACCATATTACACGTACATACATAATGAATGAAGTTTTCCTCTAAGATTACTTCCCACTGACTCATTCATCAAAATGTTTTTGAGTTTGGGCTCTGTGCTGTACAGAGGAGCAGCTGTAGATGAAGCAACAAATGTGCTGTACACTCTAGGTAAGGTCAATTCTAAACAAGTGTGTACAACAAAATGTAAGTAGTGTTTAAGAAGACGTTCAAGCTGAGCGTGGTGGCGCAGGCCTGTAATCCCAGCACTTGGGAGGCTGAGGCAGGAGGATTGTTGTGAGTTTGAGACCAGCCTGAGCTACAAAGTGAGCTTAAGGCCAGCCTGAACTGCATAGTGAGACCCTGTCTCAAAAAGACAAAAAAAAAAAAAAAAAAAAAAGACATTCAGTCTCTTGAAGCGTAGTGCAGTTTCTTAAAGTATGCTAGCATCTCACAATAGGCCTCTAGGAGGAAGTGACATTTAAACTGAAATACAGAGGATAAGAGATACTCAGCATGAGTATGAGGAAACTGTTCAGAACTCATTGTTCACTTATCTCCCTCTTTTCTGGATCTTTAACCTCTTCTTTCTTTACTTTTGCCTTGGCCTGTATTCTTTTCAGACCCAGCATCCCTGTATCTACCGCCTCTTTTCTCTCCACCCAACATCTCAAGTCTATTGAAGGAGTTTATTGTCTCTATATACTCACGTATCCAGTTGTTCATTTTTCAGTCACCTGAATCATGGGTTTAGTCTCAGCATTCTATTGAGATTACTTCCACCACAGACCTATGACTTATTTATCTAAAGCATTAGACAGTGTTCATTGACTATTTTGCCTTAGTGTTTGATCATAGCTTTGCTTTCCTTGGCTCCTCTGACATGTCTTACTTAGTACTTGTGTTTTGTTTTTCTAATTTTTTTGGTTTGGTGAAAAATAAACTTTCATAACCAAGTAATTCTAACAATAGTTATTACAGTCTTCTGTTACTTGTTCTCAGTGCACTACCATGCCCAACAGCCCTGTAGTTGTTAATACATATTAATTGTACAAGTTAATAGGCCACACCCTCTTCTTTTTCTGTTTCTTTTTTTTTTTTTTTGTGGAACCAGGGATTGAACTCAGGCCCTTGCATCTGCCAAGCAAGTGCTTAGTCTGCTGAGGTGTCTCCCTGGCCCTTGTTTGTGTTTTGAGACAGCCTATGTAACCCAGAGTTTGGCCTTAAATTTATGGAGCTTCTCCTGCCTCACCCTTCTAAGTGCTGGAATTGTAGGTGTGTGCCACTACACTGGCCACTGTGGCATTTCTTCTTTTTTGGTGGAACCAGGGATTGAACGCAGGCCCTTGAGCTTGCCAGGGAAGCGCTTATTTCCCTGAGCCATCTCCCTGGCCCCAACTATGGCATTTCTATCCATGCTTATATTTTGCTTTGATATGTCCATCCTCCCTTCTCCTACCCACTGCCACCCTTCCTAGTCCTTAATAATCCTTCTCCTATTTCCTGGTCCTTTACTTCTTTTTAATTTACACATACGTAAGAAAAACAACCTTACCCTAAAGAAATTTAGAAGATACTAACCTTTAAATATTGGCACTTTTCCTGCTAGCTGTAGTGGCACACACCTGTAATCCCAGCAGTTGGGAGGTTGAGGCAGGAAGATCACAATGAGTCTCAGCCAGCCTGAATTCAAGGTCAGCCTGACCTACATGTCAAGATCCTGCCTCAAAACTCCCAAAATAAATGAATAAGTACTGATAGTTTTCTTATCTCTTCTTACTTACTTGTATATTATATAACCTTTCCCTCACTCCAGTCCTTTTTCATTGTTTACTAGACATACCTACTTGGATGACCTATGCATGACACACAGATACAACGTGTCTAAGTAAAATTGTTTTCTCTTTCCTTATTCATCCATGTAGTTTTTGGGAGTCTTGTAATTTAGAAAAATCGAAACTAATTTTTCTTCTTCAACTACATACCTCTCTTCAGATATTTAACCAGTAACGATTTCCTATTTATTTTACTTTATTAATATATATGAAAATAGAACAGTTTTGTTGTTTGGATAAAAATATCTGCTCAATCTGGGTGCAGTGGCATATGTCTGTAGTCTCAGCTACTTGTTAGACTCAGGTAGGAGGATTGTTTGATTCCAGAAGTTTGAGGTCAGCTTGGGTAACACAGCCATACCCTGTCTCCTTGAAACAAAAAAGAAAATCTGTGCTTACTTACTGTTGTAGTCTGTTCCTAGATGTCCCCCAAGGCCTCATGCAGTTTTAGATGAAGCTTTTTTCAGAGGTAGCTGAATCTAAGGCATGTATTTAGAGCCATAAGAAGATTTATAATCAGTGATCAAGTAATTTTATTTCTGGACCTTTATTTTTTTACATGGAAAAGAGGTAAATTATAAAAATGTTTACTTGCAGGCCGGGCATGGTGGCACATGCCTATAATCCCAGTACTTGGAAGGCTGAGGTAGGAGGACTGTTGTGAGTTCGATACCAGCCTGAGCTACAAAGTGAGTTTAAAGCCGGCCTGAACTGCATAGTGAGACCCTGTCTCAAAAAGACAAAAAAAAAAAAATGTTTACTTGCATCTTTATAATATGAAGTAAACAGCTTTTATCTGTTGGTCTGATCTTTTTAAGATTTCTCAGGCTAAATAATCAGAAATAAACACAAGTTTTCAAGTATAAGGAACTTGTTACAGATATCATGGGTCATCTGCTGTAGCAATTAGAATAACTTCATTATGAAGATTGATATCCACATAAGAAAACCTTAAACTACATGACAAAACTCCAGTGAAACCTGCCCCCAATACATATGACTTTAAAATCTTACAGTGGCACTCATTTTCCTCCTTGCCCACACAATAAAATCATCAGTTACTCCCACCTTATATCTTCAGCTCAGGTCATATCAAAAACCCACAGCTACTTAAAAATGCCATTCAGTTTCCTATTTTTATACTCTTGTTCTTATTCTCTCTGCCTACAATCCATTTCACTTTTGCTATGAGCAACTGAACTTTTGTCCTTGAAAACTCTTGCCTTGTCTTTCTCATAATCCCAGGGTTAAGATCCTCCATCTTGGTTGCTCCCTGAGATTAGCTCACTACAGGAACCATACTTGTTCATTAGGTGCCACACCCTACACTTAGCCTCTGGGTGGAATGTGCTGAGGAAGATGATTAAAAACAGGTTTTAAAAGTTGTTTGTCATGGCCCATGTGTGATGGCACACATCTGTCATCCTAGTACTTGGGAGACTGAGGCTGGAGGATTGCCTAGAAATTGGGGCCAGCCTGGACTACATAGTGAGATGCTGTTTCAAAACAACACAACTCCCAAACAACAAAACAAAAAATACTTTTTTTTTTTTTTGGTGGAACTGGGGATTGAACTCATGCCCTTGCGCTAGCCAGGGAAGCGCTTATTGCACTGAGCCATCTCCCCGCCCCCCAAAAATACTTCTCTCTGTGTTTTTTACTCTATCTTTGTATTTGTCTATCAGTTTGATAAAGCATGCTTTATTTTTCTTTATTGCCTCAGATCCTAACAGAGTAACAAACTGAAGACGAAATGTACCTTTAAGGTTTTATGAATGGCTGAGTATAGTAAAGTGCTTACTGAAGCTGGGTATGGTGGTACATGCCTAGAATCTCAGCACTCAGGAGGCTGAGGCAGGGAATTGCTTCAAGTTTGAGGTCAGCCTGGGCTACATAGTGAGTTTATGATCAGCCTAAACTACATAGTGAGATCCTGTCTCAAAAAAATCCATCAAGATAAAGTGCTTATTAAGATATATCCTTCAGTTATCAGTATTATAACAAAATAAGGGCAAAACAAGCTTAAAAAACACTTGGAAATGTGAATGTACTATTTTTATATTCTGAGATCCAAAGTTCCTTCTACAGAAGTTACCAGTTCCAGTAATGCTTTCTCTTCTCTAGCTGTGTGCTTACTATAGGAATATAGCATATATACAGTATCTCCCTTCAAGAAGTATGTAGTGTACATGTACAGACTTCCTCATTACTTACAATGGAAATCACACTAACAAGGTTTTCTCAAAATTTTTATGTAGTGCAAATTTTTCCTTTTATACTTTTTTCTTTTGATTAATGTTATTCAGATTTATATGCACCATTTACAGAAAATAAATGTGTACAAAAAATAAAGAAGAATCCTTAAAACTGTTTTAGAAAAGTTGTTATTATATTTCCATTTGGTTCAAAAACTAGAGAGTAAGGTTATGGATAATGTATTGACTATTTCATTATACTCTTAACTATCTGCTGTAATTGCTAAATTGTTATCATTTGAGGACTATGTAAAAGGGGATATAAAATGATATTAATATTAATTTTCTCTGGCTACCTCACTGTTTTGAGTGTTTTTCTTTGAATGCTGTCTGATTTATATAATAAGTTTAGGAAAGTGGAAGTAGTAAATAGGAGGTTGTACCCCTTAGCAAGAAAAGAGAAAAAAAAAAGACTGCTTGTGAGATAGAACAAAGGAAGGCAGAGAAAGCTTAGAGAAGCCTTCTGGCGGAATGTTTGGTGGGAGCAATAGATACATTTTTTAAAATTTCTTTCAAAATAGGTAAAGTTACTCTTTTGTAATTATACCTGATTACCTTTGATAATTCAGCACAATAATAGTTTTAAATGTCTTTTTGTCTTATTTCTTATTGTATGTCTTCTATATCTAGGTATATGTGGTTGCTATGAATATTAAAAAGGAAGCAGAGTCAAAACCAAAAAGAGGAACTAAAGCTACGGATGATGAAGATGAAGACTTTGGTGCCCTGGGTGAGCTACCTGCGGACAGTTTAATAACACTGGTGCAGCCTGAGCTTCCCACGCTTAGCCGCCTGTGGTTGGCAGCGCTGAAAGACTATGCCCTTTTGACTTTACCAGCTGAGTTTGCTAGTCAGCTCCCTCCAGATGGTAAGTATGGCATTTGGGACATGGCATTTACAGAATTCAAAGTAGTAATTATTATATTTAAAATTTTTTTTTCAATTATGTATTTGGTATAGGTCTCACTACGCAGCTCAGACTTGGAGTGATCCTCCTATTTTCAGCCTCCCCAGGGCAGGGATAGTCATCTGCTGAGTGCTTGGCAAAGCAGGCACTTAGTCCGCTGAGCTACCTCACCTTTTGTTGGCCCCAAAGCTGTAATTAAACATGATGGATTTCGTAAAGACTACCATCAGCAGTCACAGTAATAGTGCTTTAGCATTTTGTAGACTTAAATTTTAGAACGTGTTCTTCGTATTGAGTTTGTAGAATCAGGATACTACAATATGAGCTTCTTTGTTAGTGGAACCAAAAGTGTTAGTACTGTGATGGTAATTTTATTATGTAGGACAATGAAGTAGAATTCTGCACTGGCCAGTATATATATATATATATGTTTAGATGATCTTACTGTACAATTTGGATTCTTAGCATCCTATGCAAATAGTTTTCTTATTGAAATTGATACAAAAATCATCATGAGCATTTTTTTGGTTTAGAAAATTTATTTTCAGTTTCTACTCAAAAGAATCCATTCATCTTCCCATATAGTTAATTAATGATAACAGTAATGGAGTTCTTTTTCTCCTTCCTTAATCATGATAGCGAGGAGAAGAAATCCTCGGTGGGAGTATTAGAAACCGTAGGTGGGAGGAATAGCAAAAGAGCATAAAAATAGAAAAGAGACAGAATCTCTGGTCATGATAAACAATAAGTGGACATAAAGCAGAGGTAAATCCTGTGGCAGCAGGGCTGGAAAGAGAAAGCTGCTTAGTAGCACTAGCAGCGCAGAGGAGGGGCTTAGCAGCTGGCATCAGCACTCCAGGGAGGCACGAACACTCCAGGTTAGCAGCTGAGTGAAGTGGTTAGTGTGTCTAGGATAAGCTGACTGGCCAGGTTGTACTTCTGTATGAAAAAAAAATAGTTTTAAGTTTGTTGTTCATAAACAAATGAACACTTATGAAATAATGAATAGACAATAATTTAATCACTTGGATTGTTTTATAGGTGGAGCATTTTATACACCAGAGACTATTGATACAGCCAGACTTCACTATCGGAATTCCTGGGCTCCAGTTCTCCATGCAGTGGCACTTTGGTTAAATAGCACAGGGTTTGTATGTTCAGAGTCCACAGAAGCAGCAGCAGTGTCTGGTTCACAAAAACGTTCTACAGCTACCAGTTTAAACCAGGCATCAGGAGCAACAGCCTGTGCTAAGTCTTTGCCAGAAATTAATAAAGACAGAATGCACCTGATTTTAGGTAGGAGTATAATTAGTTTTATTATAAGTAGCTTCAAGATGTGTCACTTAGGAAAATTTTTGTCTTTGATGTAATGAGCTTCAAAATGTGTCACTTATGAAAATTCATATCTTTCAAATGATATGGAAAATTTTTATATAGCACAATTTACTGAATAATAAAATTTCCAGCTCAACTTGTAAATTAACTGAATTTCTTTTCTTTGGAAACAGGGTTTGACTGTATAGTCCAGGTTGGCCTTAAACTCATGATTCTCCTGGCTCAGCCTCTTAAGTGCTGATATTACAAGCATGAACAACCATGCCTGGCTTTATTTATTTTTTTTTTTTTAACTGAGAAAAAGAAGTATATATTTAGAATTAGTTAGCTGGACTCAGTTTAGATGATCCGAATTTTGTTGGCAACATCCAATGCATCATAATGAAGAGTCAGTCGAACATATGCCTTCTCTCCATCAGGCCTGATTAGGGTATTGACCTTGGCAACGTCAATGTCATGCAGCTTCTTTATAGCTTGTTTGGTTTGGTGATTATTGGCTTTGACATCCATGATGAACACGAGTGTGTTGTTGTCCTCAATTTTTTTCATGGCTGACTCTGTGGTCAGGGGGAACTTGATGATGGCATAATGGTCAAGCTTGTTTCTCCTGGGGGTGCTCTTCTGAGGGTACTTGGGCTGCCTCCGGAGCCGCAGTGTCTTGGGATGGTGGAAGGTGGGCAATGTTCTTATCTTTTTCTTTTTGTGGCTGTGGATGCCTTTCAGCATGGCCTTCTTAGCCTTCAAAGCTTTTGCTTTGGTTTCAGCTTTGGGAGGGGCAGGGGCTGGGAAAGTAAAGGAAGGTTTGGAATTAAAAACCTGTTAGTCACTTCCGGCCTCACGTCCTATAGCTGATGGCCCATGCCTGGTTTTTAGCTGAATTTTTCATTTAAAAATTAAATTGTTGGGCCAGGGATATAGCTAAGTGGCACAGCACCTGCCAGGCTAGTGCAAGGTCCTAAGTTCTATTCCTGTTACAAAAACAAAACAATACAAAACAAACAAACAAAAAAAAAAAAAAATATATATATATATATATATATATATGTGTGTGTGTGTGTGTGTGTGTGTGTGTGTATTTAAAACTACTCTTTAAATATTTTAGCTATCATGTTAATTCACCCAATAAATTTTGAATAGTTTTCACAGAAAATCCTTAATGTGTTTTTTTATTCAACTAGTTTTCTTTGTATTTGGTATTTTATAGGCCCCATGAAAAAGATAAGTTGAATCAAATTTAAGCGTGGTGTGGTAGTTCACATCTATAATCCCAGCACTCAAGGGGCTGATGCAGTAAATGCTCAAATTTAAAGCCAGCCTGGCTTCCATAGCAAGTTCAGGGCCAGCATAGATTACATAGCATGATGCTATTTCAAAAACAACAAATGGGCCATGGAGATAGCTCAGCTGTCTAAGCCCCTGCCTAGGCAAGTGCAAGGACCTGGGCTTAATCCCTGATACTGCGTGTTGTGCTGGCCACTGAAACCAGATGTTGTGGTGCATGCCTATAATCCCAGTGCTGGGGAGGCTGAAACAGGAGGATCACTATGAGTCCAAATTGTATAGGAAAACTCTGTACTAGACTAGGGAATGTAGCTCGGTGATAAAGTGCTTGCCTGTCCTGCAGAAAAGTCTAGGTTCAATCTCTAGTTAAAGGGGAAAATTCATATCCTAATTTCTGATTGCTTTCTATTTGAGTCATTTGCAAGAAAATGAATGTACCTTGAGACCATAGTATTAAGTGAAATAAATCTCATAGACATAAGCATACAAAAATATTACATTCTCTGTCTGTCTCTGTCAATCTGGTTTGTTTTATATGACAAACCCAATAAACTAAAGAGCAAAAAATAATAAACAGAGAGATAGAAAAGGAAAAGGACTAAGATGAAAGGAAGGGGAGGGGAAGAAGATGTAAGAAATACATGAAGCTTTTAGTGATCTCATATTTTCTGAGTGAAAAGGAGCACAATTGGAAGGATATAATAATCGAATTCAGCAGTAGAGCTCACAAGTGAAAATGTGAAAAATTTGCAAAACCTTAACTACCATATGTTAAGAATAGTTGTAGGGTGCGGGCCAAATAGCTCAGTGGATTAAAGCACCTGCAAGCAGGCGAAGGGTCCAGGGGTTCAGTATCCAGTGCTACTGTCCAGCCCTGCCCGCAGGACACACTAAGACAGCAATTGAGACTGGGTGTGGTGGTGCACGCCTATAATCCCAGCTCTTTGGAGGCTATAAAGAAGGGGATCATTATGAGTCCGATGTAGTACTGAGACCCTGAACACCCTGTAGACCTTCCCTTAAAAACAGAACAAAACAAAAAAAGAATAGTTGTTATACATTACATTCATTGTGCCTCTATAGTTTGCCATTTCAAAAAACTTAAAGGTATGTAGGCTAGGTGTGATGACACATGCAATCTCAGCACTCTGAAAGACTGAATCAGAAGGATCACAAGTTTGAGCCCAAACTGAGCAATTTAGCAAGATTCTGTTTCAAAGTAAAAAATTTAAAAGGGCTAAGGATTTAGCCTAATAAGAACCTTGAGTTTAATTCTCAGTACTGGGGCTGGGGAGATAGTTTAGTGGAATAAGCGCTTCAATCCCCCGTTCTGCCAAAAAAAAAAAAATTCTCAGTACTGCAAAACAAAATAAAGCAAACTTTGTATGTGTATGAAACTGTTTGGCAACCATTTAATGAAAAGGTAATTTTAAAATACAAATTTATTTTTAATGTACTATCATTTTTTTTAAAGTCCTAGAGGTAGGAAAGTGAATTATCTTCATAATCAACTTAATAGTGTGGGCTTTCCTTTTCCTGTGTATACCTAACTTAATGTTAGCATAGTTGCAAAACCAGAACTTTATGTTGAATGTGGCTGTTTGGCTTAAAAATCCTTTTGAACTATACTTTAAGGCATTATGTATGTATCCAAGTAATATGTAAAAGAAAAAATGAAAATATGATGTCAAAGCAATGTGTTTGGAATTGAGAAACCATGTATTTATTTTGTGCATTTCAGGTGTGAGTATACAGTTTCTCTGTTCCCCTAGACCTGAGGAACCCATTGAACATGTTACAGCATGTCTCCAGGCCTTACATACTTTGCTGGATTCTCCTTATGCACGAAGCCATATTGCAGAAGATCAGGTACAGGGTATTTCTAGAATGCGTAATTAATTTTATGCTTTGTTTAAATCATATTTACCTTGTAATAATTTTTGGATTCTGTAAGTAAAGTATTATTATTAATTAATAATAATATACATTAATTATAATGATGTTAGAGTTCAGCATACTGTATTGAATTTTGCATGAGGAACCAGAGCTAAATTACAAATAGTATGTCTTTGATTTTTTCATCAGCAATCAAATAAAACTACAATATTGATTGATTGATTGATTGCAGAGCCAGGGATTGAACTCAGGCTCTAGCACTTGCCAGGCAAGCGCTTATTCAGCTGAGCTATCTCCCCAGCCCCAAAAACTACATTTATTTTTAAAACATTTTAAAAGTTTCCAAAATTTAAGGATTATTTATTGCAGGATCAAGTTACCCTTAGATTTCGATTTCTTATTCTTTCTAATTAGGATTTTGTTGATTTTTTTTTTTTTTTTTTTTTTTCCTTTTGGCAGAACTGGGGATTGAATTTAGGCCCTTATGCTAGTCGGGCAAGCACTTATTCTAGTGAACCATCTCCCTGGCCCCTTGTTTGATTTTTAAGAATTATTAAAATGATTTTGTTTTGTGTTTTTTCTTTTTTATGAGTGGAATAGATTTATTGAGGGAAAGAAAGCTCCCACTCAAGAGAGGGACAAGGAGAGGGCCTGAGCTGGTAGTTCCCCAAAACTGATTAAATCCATTCTTTTTTTTTTTTTTTTTTTGGTGGGGCTGGGGATTGAACTCAAGCCCTTGTGCTTGCCTGGGAAGTGCTTATTCCACTGAGCCATCTCCTGGCCCCTGTATTTTCAAAGAAAGTATAAAGCAAGATATATCAGTACCAAAAGCAAAAATATGAGGAAACCATAATAATATAGATCTGCCTTTGTCTCTTCACTGAGAGTAAACTCGGACATGATAGAACAAAATCCTGCAGAACTTTGTAAGTCTGTGAGTTCCATATAGATTATGAAAGTGCACATAACCAAGGTAGAGATTGTGATTTGTTGATTTTATTTATTTATTTGTCTTTTTGAGACAGGGTCTCACTATGCAGTTCAGGCTGGCCTTAAGCTCACTTTGTAGCTCAGGCTGGGCTGGAACTCAACAACAGTCCTCCTGCCTCAGCCTCTCAAGTGCTGGGATTGCAGGCATGTGCCACCACACCCAGCTAGTCAACTTATCTTGCTGCAGCCTTTCTTGGGTCAACTTTTTGATTGGTTGGAGTATGCACATTTATGCTCTTTCCATTAGTGGAAAATTGCAGTGATCCTAAAGGTTTTCCACTTGGGTTTAGAATTTTCATTGATAATTTGGCTTTTCATTATAAGATCAACTATGAACACATGAGAAAAACTCGGCTGTTTCACAGCAACTGTTTCCAGACGGGGACCACTTAAACACTGACTCAACAAGCTCATCCAGCAGATTTGTTTTAGCAGTCTGAACAGCCATAGGGGCTGGGGACATAGCTCAGTGGCATACACACCTGCCTGGCAAGTGTAAGGTCCTGAATTCAATCCCTGGTACTGCAAAAAAAAAAAAAAAAGAAAAAAGAAAAAGAAAATAAATGAACAGCCATAGGGTCCTTTAGGTTCTGTTCCCAAGGAAACTTCCCATGTAACCACCTCAGCACGTGGTAATGAAGAAGCTGATAAACTCCATTTTCCCTTTATGGCTTTTTTTAGGATTTTCCTGATAGTATGTATGGTTCCCTCTGGGACAGTATCTATAGGAAAGTAATAATATGCAAAATAAACCCAATCTGGAAGTTTATAAACCTGAGGTGGATTTGCTACTTTTATATTAGCATGAATGCATTCATTTTCATGTATATATTCTAGTACATCCAGAATTCAGAGACCTAACTGCAAGACAGTTGACTTTTATGAAATCCCATTCTGTTCTGAAAATCTTAGTACTAATCTTTCAGTTACGATAAACCTTATGACTTCTTCCTTCCTTTGAATTCAGTGATAGCAGATCCATAAATCAGAAATTCCTAAATAATAAAGTTGTTTGAGTTCTATCCACTTTTAATGGTCTTTTTTTTTTGTAGCTGTCTGGTAAAATTGAAAATAAAGAACAGTTTATTTGATATTCCACTTTTGTTACATGTCTGTATCTTTTGTTTATTTGTGGGGAAAGCTGAACATATCTATCAAAATCTTCCAATCATCTTGCCCAGTACTCATCATTTTCATTCATCCAGAACCTTGCCTTCTGGAAATGGAACAGGAAGTTTGTATTTCTCATTTCTTCTCCATGCCATCACTTCGGGCATCAGTTTCACTGACTTGTTTTGTCTTTTTGAGACAGGGTCTGGCTGTGTAGTTCAGATTGGACTAAAATTCACTCTGGAGCCCAGGCTGGCCCCTAGGCTGGCCTGGATCTTCTTGTCTCAGTCTCCCAAGTGTTGCAATTATAGGTGTGCTCCACTACATCCAGCTAATTAGGAATTTTTTAAGTTTTTTGTAATAATTATCTCTTGTGGTATCACCACTATCACATAGTATTATTTTGAGGTAAAACACAAAACAAATAATATACAAAGTTGATTTATGATATGACTATGATGCTACCCCAAAACACAAAATGAATGCCATATGATTATAAAATTCAATTACTGATGAGCTGTTTTATTTTTATTATTTTTTTCTAAAAATTTTTTATTTATGCATTTGGTACAGGGTCTCTCAAGGCAGCTTGGCCTAAGTGATCCTCTTATCTCAACCTCCCCAGTGCTGGGATGATAGGCATGTACCACCATGCCTGGTTTTGGGACCGGCATGGTGGGCCTGGGTTTCTGGAGCCAGCACAGCATGTGGTATCTGGGATCAAACTCAGGTCTGTGCACTTGCCAAGCAGGTGCTTAGACAGCTGAGCTATCTCTCCAGTCCTTTCAGCACTTTTTTTTTTTGAGAGGGAATACTGGGGATCAAACCCGGAACCTTGTACTTGCCAGGCAGATGCTTATGCTGTTGCTATCCCTGGCCCTGGTGAGCTCCTTTTTTTTATACTTAAACCTTGTAGCCTGAAGATGTACCTCAGCTAAACAGTTTACTACAAGAATCTTCTGCATTGTTTCGAAGTTGTTAAGCATATGAGATTTAACCTGAATAAAGAGGGACTGCTTTATTATTTAATTTCTGAGTCCAGAGAAATCATGAGCAGATTTACAGACCCCCAGAGCAAAGCTTAATTTGAACAGGACCTGTTGGTAGCACAGGAATCAGTACACCAGAGGGAACCATCTAGAGTAATCCCAGGAGCTGCTATACTTAAGACTCAGTTATATTAGTTTTAACATCATATTTCACTCAGTTAACTTTTTTATTTAGTAATATTTTACTCAAATACTTTTTAATGAGGAAAGTTGATAGTTTTTTAATTGTTCTTCTGAGTTAAAATCTGATTTTAACATTGTTAGGGTGTACTGACTCATTAAATTCACTCATCTAGCTACTTGTATCCCTACCCATTCTGCCTTAGACTTTTTCTTTGGTCTTTTTTGAGACTGAGTTTTGCTATGCAGTTTAGACTGGCCTTAGACTCCCTTTGTGTCCTAGGTTGGCCTTAAACTTGCCTCCTGCCTCACCTTCCCTAGTACTGGGAGCCTTGGACATTTTTGAGGCTATAGATATTAAAACTTACTTTCCAGACCCATATGGCACTCGAAGCATTTGTTGGATAGTACTGTATGTAGGGTATTAGATGACAGTCTTGTTTCCCTTATTTCTTTTTTTTCTTTTTTTTTTTTTTTTTTAATGTCTTTTTGAGACAGGGTCTCACTATGCAGTTCAGGCTGTCCTTGAGCTCACTTTGTAGCTCAAGCTGGTCTTGAACTCACAACAATCCTCCTGTCTCAGCATCCCAAGTGCTGGGATTACAGGCATGCGCCACGCCCAGCCTCCTTTGTATCTAATAGAGAAGCATAACTAGAGAGAGGGGCTGAAGACATGTAAGAGTGGGAAACAGAGCAGCAGCCTTATGATAGAAAATTGAAGGGCCCCTTATCAAAGGAGTGGCTGGTTGATAAAATCTTGAGGAGGCCCAGCCAGATAGCTCAGAGGATTAAAGCATATATTTAGGCAGACACAGGGACTTGGGTTCCATCCCAAGCATACCATGTGTGCCAGCCCCACCCCAGGGAAAGCTGAGAAGGCTGTTGAGACTAGGCGTGCTGTGATCACAGTGTTTGGGAGGCTGAAAACAGGAGGATCAGTAGAGTCTGATCTGTGAAGTGAGACCTTGCAGACCCTGTACTAAATACATTAAAAGAAAAAAAAGTCTTAAGGAGGAATTACAAAAGAGATAGGTTTTCTTCTAAGAAAGAAAAGCAGGTACAAAAGCTAGGAGGCAGGAGAGAACAGGACATTGAAGTGTACTATTGCTATTTACTGAGGCTAATGTGAATTCGATATAGATTTTTAGATGAAGCTATATGATAGGGTAAAGATCAAATCATAAAGATTTCTTTATATAGTATATGAAGGAATTAGAACTATATTCTTTTTGTTTGTTTGTTTTTGACAGAATTGCGGATTGAACTCAGGAATCTTGTGGTTGCATTTGAGCCATCTCCCTTAGGAGGCTAAGGCAAGAGGATTGCTGCCAGTTTGAGGCCAGCCTAGGCTACAAAGTAATTTCTAGGACTACCTGAACTCCATAGAGAAACTCTGTCTGAGGAAGACAGAAAGAAAAGAAAAAATAGGGAACTAAACCATCAGCGGAAACTACTAGAGAAGTAGAAGGGGCAGGAGATAATCTTAGCAGCTCAACACCTTTCTGGCAAGCATGAGGCCTCAAGATCAATTCCTGGTACCGAAAAAGAAAATAGAAAAAAAAGAGTAGAAGGAAAACCAGAAGAGAATAAAGTTATGAAAGCCAAGAAAAAATTCAAAAAAGATAGATGACAGTGTCAATGAGGGGGGCAATAAATAAGGAAATAAAAGACCATCTGCAAAAGACCTTCTTGGATGGGTAGAAGACAGATTACATAACAGGGAGAAAGGCAAGGAATTAGAAGCATCTAATCTGGGAAAGGAAGGAGCAGAACTGATAGAGAGATAAGGGTGTAAAGATCTGAGAGGCTTTTGGGAGGATAGGGCATTAAGTAAGAAATATCTTGAACAGCATCTTTGTACTGAGGAGAACAGTTTAACTGGAGAGAGGTCAGAGACAATAGGTATGTTTGAAGTCCTTGAAGAATTCCTGCAAAGTCAGTTAAGATGGTAGAAAGAGTGCATGAGAAAAGTTGAACCATTCTTGGATAAGAGGCTGTATACTTGATGTTAAGTGAAGAGATAAAGCTGGGTCTTTTGCAGACATGTTTTTCTCCTTTGAAATTTGAGGCATATTCAGTATATGGGTTAGATGTGGAAGAGATTATAAAAGGCTTAAAGTGAAAGTTGGAAATAGTTGCTGAGATGAGTAGAAGGATTCGCCAGAAATTCATCTTGTCTCTGTTGGGTACCTCTCAGGTACTCAGGTCAAGTTGGAAATCATGAATTTCAGCGGCATGAAACTCTGGCTCCAGTATTTCTTTCCAGGAGGGGAATGATTATCTTTGAATATTAAAGTTAATTAAATATTAAATGCTGAAGTCATTAATTATAGTCTTATACTAGCTTTAATTATAAGTTTCTGATTTTGACATGTACTCTTTATCAGATTGTAGCAATACACATTTTCCTTTGAAAGTAAATTGCATTTGCATTACTATTTGGCAGCTGATTGGTGTTGAGTTGCTGAGTGTCTTGCACCGCCTCCTGTTGACCTGGAGCCCATCATCTGTGCAGCTGTTGGTTGCTGGAGTTGTCCAACAGATAGTAGGAGCTGCTCAGGATTACCTGCAAGACAGGAGAAGCGCTCTGAGTAAGCACTGCAAGTTACACTAACTTGACGTAAAACTTACACTCTTCATTTTTAAAATACTTTTCTAATGCTAGGAAATTTCCTTTTTTTTTTTTGCTAGGAAATTACTAATAAAAAGAAAACATACATTTAGAAGATATGAAGTTGATTTTGCTTTCATGAAATAGGACCAAATAAAATTGCTGATATTTAACTATGTTATTCTAACTTAGAGCATCACTTTCTTTGTGACGGTGCATGCCTATAATCCTGCCACTTGCGAGGCTGGGGCAGAGGATGTGCTGTGGGTTTAGGCCAGCCTGAACTACACAGTGAGACCCGCTCTCAAAAAAAAAAAATCAGTTTTATATGCTTCAACCTAGCTAGCATATATTGTTCCTATTACGAAAAATGTGCCTAATAAAATACCTAATAAAATTTTCTAAGAAAAAAAAATAAGCTGTTTATTGCTTTGAAGGGAATGAAAGGTCAGTCAGGTATTGTATACAGAATTTCAGTAAGAATTACAATGAATTGATTACAGAGAATTACAGAGAATTACAACAAAAATGACATGTATCATTCTTAGACATTTACATGTAAGAATTTCTTAAATGTATTTACTGTTATTTTATATACTAATTTTTCCATTTTTGTTGGAAATTCCTCCCCATTATCTTTTACCTAAGATGAAGATGATATGGAGAAAGAATCTTGTGCTGTATTAGGAGAAGGAGGTGACAGCGGTGGCCTCATTCCTGGAAAATCTCTTGTGTTTGCAACTATGGAGCTACTGATGTTCATTTTAGTGCGCCATATGCCACACCTGAGTACCAAGATGTCAGATTCGCCAAGTCACCTCTCCACGAAAACTCAGCTCTCAGAAGAGAGTGCTCGTTTGGTGGCAGCCACCGTCACCATTCTCTCTGATTTACCATCCCTTTGTTCACCTGCCGGTACAGTGTTGATCAACATTTGAAAATGTGTTCTATTACAGTAGAAAAAGATGTGTTTGCCTTGAATTTTATACATCTGTACTTAATTTTCCTCTTAAATGTACAATGTGAAATGAGAAGTTAGTCTTTTCGGTTTTTTTTTTTTTTTTTTTTTTTTTTTTTTTTTTTTTTTTTTTTTTTTTTTTTTTTTTTGCGGAACCGGGGATTGAACTCAGGCCCTTGCGCTTGCCAAGGAAGCGCTTATTCCACTGAGCCATTTCCCCGGCCCCAAAGACACATTTTTTTTTTTTTTTTAATTTCAGAACCAGGGATTGAACTCAGATCCTTGTGCTTGCCAGGGGAGCACTTATTCCACTGAGCCATCTCCCCAGCCCTGAAGTTAGTCTTTTCTTAAGGGATTATTTACCTTAGGAACCTATTAAGGATTAAAGATTCAAAAAAACACTCTTAAGATGATCTTACTGTCTTGGGAGAAAAGGAGCACAATCAACTGTAAAAATGTAAACAATGGAAGTAAATAATATAGGAACTGAAATACTTGTAGAGTAACCTGATTTGTTTTTATTTCAGGATGTATGACAATCCTGCCCACAATTCTGTTCTTAATTGCAAGAATATTGAAAGACACAGCCATAAAGTCTGTAGATAATCAAGTTCCTCTGCCTGTCAGTGCAGCTCTTCAAGGGATTAAAAGTATTGTGACACTTTCAATGGCCAAAACTGAGGAAACCCAAAAGCAGTGGACAGCTCTAATTCGTAGCACTCTTGCATGCATCCTGGAATATTCTCAACCAGGTAATATATTTGAGTTTTAAAAATCAAATCTGTTAGGATATCTGTTCCCTACTTCATTGTTTGAACAACCTTGTCAGAAAATTGCTGTATAATACTGGATCGACTCAGCCCTTAGAGTCACCTCCTTTGGACTTAAACTTCAGTAGCCCTCTCTGGAATGTTGACTCTAATTGCCCTTGTTTTAGCACTTTGGTGCAAGATTTTTAAACAAGACACTAAATGTGCCCAAATTGACATGTGTTGATATATTCATGTTTGCTTCAAGGGTTTTTATTTTTTAGGGTGTTCAGAGTCTCACTACTAGATCGACTCATAGTGTTCCACCTGTTTACAGCCTCCCAAGAGCTGGGATTACAGGCTCCCACCACTATACCCAGTCTCAATTGCTGTCTCAGTGTGCCTCAGAGGTGGGGCCGGCATGGCAGGCCTGGGGATAGAACCCCCCCAACCCCAGCCTCTATGCCTGCTTGTAAGCGCTTTTATCCACTGAGCTATTTTAATAAAAATTTAAAAATAGAGAAATTAAAGTACCCATCATCCTGCCAATATACTCTCAACTGGAAGTGCAAGCTTGATACTGAAATATTTCTAAAAATATGTATCTATTTCTATTAAATATTTCTTATAGTATTTATCAGTTATGTTAATTATTCAATTTATTAATGGGTGCATTATATATGCCTAAGTAACAAGATACAACATTTATGCTTATTTTTTAATTTATATAATATGTTAATATCAGCTAGGGAGATAGCTCAGCAGTGTAAGCCTCTGCCTGGCAAACAAAGGTCCTGAGTTCAATCCGTAATACCCCCCAAAAAATTTAGTATCTCATTTTACTTACATTGACTTACTCAGTAGTTAATTTTTAAAAATCTATCCATTTTCTATAAAACTCCTATTTTTAAAAAAAGAAAACCATAAAAGAATTGGCACCAAAACATATTTAAAAAAACCCAAAAAACTCCTTTTTCTTTTCTTCTGTTGTTTTTCTCTGTTTTTTTTTTTTTTTTTTTTTTTTTGAGGTAGTCTTAGTATACAGCCCACAATAGCCTCAGATGTTATGTGCAGACCAGGCCTCTCTCAAATTTGCGATCTTCTTGCCTCAGCCTCCTAGTACTGGACTTACTGTGCGCTCCAATGCAGCTTTTTGTTATATGTAATATTATTCCCCTTTCAATGGATATTTTTGCTATTTGTAATTTTACCTATTACAAATATTACTGCATTGAACATCCTCATGTTTGTGTGTTGGTAAGAGATTTTTCACAGTGGCCAGTGAGATAGTTCAGTAGACTAAGCACCTGGTTAGGCAAGTGCAGGGACTGGGTTTTGATCCCTGGCACTGCATGCCATGCCGGCTGCTCCCCCAGGGCATGCTAAGCTGGCAGTGAAGAAAGGTGTGGTAGCACACACCTATAATCCCAGTGCTGGAGAGGCTTAAAATAG
Source organism: Ctenomys sociabilis (assembly GCA_004027165.1). Classification (NCBI taxonomy): domain Eukaryota; kingdom Metazoa; phylum Chordata; class Mammalia; order Rodentia; family Ctenomyidae; genus Ctenomys; species Ctenomys sociabilis. The sequence continues at coordinate 3,756 of PVKA01033035.1, read as the reverse complement.
GAGGAGCACTGGGAGTCCAGGCTACATAGTAAGACCCTATACCCAAATACATTTAAAAAAAAAAAAAAAGATTTTTCTGAGATTCACCCTTCAAAGTGGAATTGATGCCATATGTTAACTTTAACTTACTCAGACACTGTGAAGTTGCTTTCCAGCATAGTTCTATGAATATGCATTCACATCAGCAATGTATAAGAATCTTATTTATTTCCCTACATACTCACCAATACTTGGTATTGTCAGACTTTTACATTTTTCTGTGTTACCTGTTTTAATTTGTATTTAATCAGATATATGTTTAATTTGGGGAGAAATGCTTTTTCATATTTTTATATATTTTCCTTTGGTGTTAACTTTTTTATTTATTTATTGTTTTTGGCAGAACTGGGGATTGAACTCAGGCCCTTGTGCTTGCCAGGCAAGTGCTTATTTTACTGAGCTATCTCCCCGGCCCCATCTCCAACCCCTCTTGTGTTAACTTCTCTGGTTTTATTTGTGTTATAAATGCAAAAAAAAAGGTAATAAGGAACGATCTTCCATATTGCCTATTAACACATTTTCATAGTACTATAAACTTCAGTGGGCCCAGTCTGTGGGTTGGCAGGGGAGTAGAAGAGATAGCTGTGAAACCCATGTGTGCTCACCTGAGAACAAGTTATATCATGACGGTTGCTCATTATTCTTTAAGTGATCTGTGCCAGTTAGCAGAAGGAAGAATAAGTTATATTATGAATCAAAATAAGTACCAGATATACTAAACTAATATTACAAAAGTTTTTAACAAATAGGAAAACAGGCCAGGCTGGTGACAGAATTTGTAATCCCAGAACTTGAAAAACTGAGGAAGGGGCTTGCCATGTGTTTGAGGACAGCTTGGGCTACATAGTGAAATTATATATTAAATAACTCAACAAAATACAAAACAAAATGTAGATGAACCTTCTATGACAACAACTATACATGAATGGAAGATATTGGAGAGCAAAATATTTTTTTAATAATTTTATTGAGAAATAGCAATGAGACAGTTTCAAAACCAATTGGTAGGACAGTTTCAATAATTAATACATTGCATATTATTGTCCTAGTGGTTATTCATACAGTAAAGATGCAGACATGATATCCTGTCCACAAACACTATTAGAACAAATCTTTCTATTTATTGAATTAGGAGGGGCTGGGAGATGGCTCAGTGGAATAAGCACTTCCCTAGCAAGTACAAGGGCCTTAGTTCATTCCCCAGTTCCAATAAATAAATAAATAAATACATACATACATAAATAAATCTTTAAAAAAAAAGAATTAAGAGAAAGTAGTTGTATCTATCCTAACTATTTTGAATATACAGATACAAAATAGTCCTTCATTTGTATTCCTTCTTTTTGTTTAGTCAAAGGTTATTTCATTGTCATTTAAATATTGTAAGTATATGAATTCAGCACAATATTCTAATGTATTCCAGTAGTCCATAGTAGTGGGTTTTCTGTAAGACTGGCGATGTCAGAATTTGTTGACTTGAGCCTTTTACAGCTCAGCATATTAATATAGCTTTACTTATGTTATACTTTTCTGCTGGATGGTTAAGACCAAGATAAAGTAAGACCTATATAACAAGAAATGTAGCTTTTGTATCTGATAAGGTCAGTCAGATCCCCTCAGGATTTATCCTGAAACTCTGTACCGCAGTTTATAGATTCTCCATCAGTGTCAGCCATGTGGATGAGTCACAGCCATTGCTAAACCAATTTGCTCTCTGTGAAAGCCTGAGAGAATGTTTTTTCTCCATGTGACTGAAGAGGAAAATATTGATGTATTGCTCTGCATACATTAACTTCCACCAAGCAAAATATCTTAGATTAAAGGGTAGCTGAAAAACGGATGCTGGTACTCAAGGCCATGTTTATATTATCTATATATGAGGTTTGCTCAAAATATAGTGAATGTTTAAATTTCTAAAAATTCATTATAGTAAAAGACACATTGCCATTAGTCCCTCTAAGAGAACTTCCCCTTATTTAGAACACACTTATCTGATCATTCTTGTCACTTTCTGAAGCAGTTCTGGAAGTCAGAAATGTACTGAACGCTGCTGCCCAGTGCCATGCAGTGGAAAGGCAGGCTTCGGAAGCATTACAGTGTCGTCACCCACCTTACTCCGTCTGGCACTGTAGGGCTTCTGGCTCTTCTCCAAAGTGAAACTGACCGTGAGAGATAAACGTTTTCAGTTGGCTCAGGATGTGGAGGCAGCCATGAAAGCACAACTAAAGACACTCAAGAAAGAGAACTTGTAGAAGCACTTCAGGAAGTAGGAAGAACAGTTGGCTAGGTGTGTTCAGAGTGGGAATATATTGAGGGAGATTAGTGGAAATGTTTCTTTTGTTGTAATAAGTTTTTAATTTGAATATTTACTATATTTTCAATCAGACATTGTATAAAATGGTCTTAAGAAAAGGGTCTTGATAAGGACACATATTGGAGAAAAGTAGATTGAGGGTGGGGATGATGATATACAGGTATAATTCAGAACTCTAAGAGTGGGGCCGGGCATGGTGGCAGATGCCTGTAATCCCAGCACTTGGGAGGCTGAGACAGGAGGATTGTTGTGAGTTCGAGACCAGCCTGAGCTACAAAATGAGCTTAAGGCCAGCCTGAACTGTATAGTGAGGCCCTGTCTCAAAAGAAAAAAGAACTCTAAGAGACTGAGGCAGGACGATCAAATTCAAGCCCTCTGTGGGCAGTTTAGAGGTTTAGGAAGATACTATCTCAAATTTAAAATTTGAGGAGCTGTGGAGATAGCTCAGTGGCATCAACACCTGCCTGGCAAACGCAGGATCCTGAGTTCAATCCCTAGTACCACCAGAAAAAACAACAACAACAAAAAAAGGCATTAGGGGCCAGGGAGATGGCTCAGTAGAATAAGCGCTTGCCTGGCAAGCACAAGACCCTGAGTTCGCTGGTACCACAGAAAAAAAAAAAAAGACTAGAGAAAATTAAACTTTGGAGAAAGAGGGCTGAGGATGTAGTGCAGTTCAAATGTCTACATGAATGAATGAATAAATGAATAACAAAAGGAGACAGAGACAACCACTAAGCTTATAAAATCAGCCATAATTGTTAAGTAAAGAAAGAGAAGCTGGGCATACCTATAATCAGGAGGCTTACTGTGAGTTTGAGGGCAATCTGGGTTACATTGTGAGTTCAAGCCCAGCCTGGACTATACAGCAAGATCTTATCTCAAAACAAGTAATAATAATCTAATATTTTTGGCCAGCCTGATAGCTCAGTGGACTAAAGCGCCTGCTTAGGCAGAGTGCAGCAGCCAAGGTTTGATCTGTGGCATGCCATGTCCGCCCCACCCACGGGGTGCACTGAGGAGTGATTAAAACTGGGCATGGTGGCACGTACCTGTAATCCCAGCACTTGGGAAGCTGAAAACAGGAGAATCACTGCAAGTCACTGAGACCTGTAGACCCTGTACTAAATATACATATTTACAATTTTTTAAAAATTTATTTATTTGTATTTTAACTTGAAGAGTGAAAAATAGAAGCAAAAACAAAGAGAAAAAATGACATAAACAGGGTAACATACAACGATACATATGTTACAGATTTTAAAAACATGGATAGCTAATTTTGTGTATATATATTTTTTTTAAATAAAACAATCTAACACAGATCAGCAGTCTACAATAGAAGCAGGTTATCCACAGAAGTTGTTACCTTGAGCCATTCACAGCTCAGTATATTAATATAA
>PVKA01033034.1:10488-24858 GCA_004027165.1 Ctenomys sociabilis | reverse complement strand
ACAGAAATTTTATAATTGTGAAAAGTTATCAGTAGACTTTATCCATTATTAAATGAAAACTAAAAATGAGTTGTCCTTGAAAATATCCCAGTGCAAATTAAACATATTACTACCATCCAAATGATTTTATTTCTAACTAATGATGGCCCACGGGATGAGAATAATACAGAAGAAAAATTGCTTATGGTGTAACATGGGCAAAGAGCCATCGGTGGAAATTTAGTCTGGCTTATTTCTGTTGTTGTCCTTATTCTCAGAGGATGCACCAACATAAGACTTCATTCTCTGACGATCATTAGGCACTTAGTAGATGGATAGTGTGAGCATCAGCCTTCTAGCCAGTACTCTAAATCTGTTTAATTTCAGATGATTCCTACAGGTCTTAATCACCCATTTATAAATCCATTATTGCATCCTTAACAGAAATATCTGTAAGACAGTAAGATAAAAAAAATCACACAAAATTTATGTATCTACATACTTAAATATTTTTCAAAACCATTTTTGTTTTGTAACAGAGTTATAACTTCGAAAACTACAGAATAACCTGTCTTGTGCACGTATCCTTTAATAATGCTGCGCGTGGTGGCTCAAACATGACACAAAGGCACTGCTTTTGTTATCATGGTTCCATCTTTCTTTAGCCTGACTTTGGAAATGGATTTCAGTCATCCTCAGAAGATGGTGTGTTGCCTTTCCACAGGAAAGCAATACAAATAGCAAAGGAGAAGGCAGCCATAATTTTCTAGATATTTGAGATTATAGGATATATTTGCTCTTATAGTAGCCCAGTTCAACTGTGTTCACTGAATTGCTGGTCTCTGATTTAATATCTGAACTTCAGAAGACATTATCTGTCTGATTTTAATAGAATTCTGAAAACGGTAAAATTTTTCATGGGTTACACTCAATATAGTATTTTCTGTTTGCTATGTAAGGTTTATTTACCAAACAAAAGAACTCTGTTTTGTTAACTTTCAAATCTGGTATATATTGTCCAATAGGAAAAATAAAATAAATAACGCTAAAATGCTAAAGAATGCCAAGTAAGGCCAAGAGCTCCACTATTTTGAATTCTTAATTGTACTCACATATTTTTCAAGAAATCATTTATTACATTAGATTTTTTTAGAATTATCTTTAAAGATCACTTTATTTTTACTTCAGACTTACATTTTCTTCCTATACATTCTTAGTTTCTACAAATATGGGAATTTAAGCATATGCTTCCTAACTTGAGTCCACTGATTAGGACTAATCGCCGTTGTCCATATGGGAGGGCATTCAGTACGTAGGATGGTGCTCGGGAGGAAGACGTCTGGTCCCGAAGAGCACGCTGTGAAGGGGCCGCTATTGGATGAAAAGCTTCATCTCTCCTTTGCTTCCCAGTTACCTGGAGGCCAACTGTCTTCTCCTGCTTTGGTTCCTGCCATGACCTCCTGCCTCATCTCTGTGGGGTCAACTGTCTGTAGCCTGGAACTCTAACTGAGCCACAATAGGCCTTTCCTTCTTATAAGTTCATTGTCTCAAGTATTTTATGACAGCAGTGGAAGAGGGAATAATGCACTGACTTTTCCGTTGTACAATTTCCTTTGAATTTACATTTGTGAGAAATTTGACAAAATATTTTTTTGAGATTAGCTTACATTACTGTCTTTCCACTAGTTTTTCATATTACTAGATACGCACATGCAAATGTAGAAGAAGGAAAGAAAGAACTAAGAAATTAAGAGGAAAGAAAGGAGAAACATTTAAAAAAAAGGAGACAAAACAAATTAAGCATCACTTTATAACAAATACTGTGAAATTCATATTACTTGGTTAACTGAAATTCTGTATCACTTGTAATTTTTCTGTTATAATACTATTTTTACTTCATTTCTATAACATTTATTGATTTAAGACAATAATATTTTGAATTTATATAGTGTATTTCACATATTTTTCAAGGAATCATTTATTACATTAGATATTTTTAGAATTATCTTTACAGATCATTTTGTATTTCTTTAGAGTACAAATTACATCCATACATATTGCTTTGATTTTTAAATAGCCCTGTGAAGTAATATCCAGAAGACACTGACATTCCTATAAAATAAAATTTATGGTAAAACTGTGTTTGGATATTTGAAGAAATTGTTTTAGTCACAAAGGAGTATTCTGATATTTCTTGGGAAAACTTATTTTGTTACACAAGACTGCTTTATTAACTGCCATGCGAATCACAAATTCTAGATTTGAAGCATCAGCTTCTTAAATTCTACTTTCTGCATTTAAACATCAGTTTCTTCCTTTCTTCCTTCCTTCCTTCCTTCCTTCCTTCCTTCCTTCCTTCCTTTCTTTCTTTCTTTCTTTCTTTCTTTCTTTCTTTCTTTCTTTCTTTCTTTCTTTCTTTCTTTCTTTCTCTCCTTTCTTTGTTTACTTTTTATTCATTTTAATGAGACAAAAAGATAAAATAACAATGAAACAGAAACACTCATCTCTGATGAAACAGAATGAAAAAGGGGGATATGTTGGGAAATACAAAGCTAGAAAATCGATCAAATATGTGTAGGTGGGACTTGACCCTGTGCCTAAAGCAAACCAGCTACCCCAGTCCTGAGGTGAACATCCTGTCTGGGTAAGGTTAGTTATCAGTTACTAGGCAACCTAGTATCATGTGTTACTAATTTCACAAAAATGCAAATAAAGGACTGTTTTGTTGTGGAGAAAAGAGAAAAAAATACACACACACACAAGAGAGTAAAGATAGATATGTAACTACCTTTTCTCAGTTGGTGGAGAATGAAAAGTTGTACTGCAATTGTTTGGACAAGATACCATGTCTGCAACTTGTCCTCTGATTAATTACTATGAAGGAAACAATATGCATTGTATTAATTATTGTAACTGTCCTGCTAACCTGGTTTGAAACACTAAAACTATTTTGTATTCTTTTTATAGAATAAAAACTTAATCTGCAGCATGTTTTTGAAACTAGCAGTTAAATGGTAGGATTCTCACCCTGACTAACTATATGCTGATAAGTGTGAACTAAGCAGCTGCACTGAAGATAGCAATGTGTAATAGTAGGGTCATGCTTGGAAGGCCTGCAATTCTAGTCTCTTAAATACATACTGCATGTCTTGACATATCAATTACTGCCATGCTGTCTCCCAAGTAAATGTTTGTTTAAAAAAAAAGAGCAATAAATGAAAACAAAAGACGGGTGGAAAAAATGTCACAGAACAGTCCTGCTACAATGCTGTATATGGTTAAATTTCTTAATTTCTGTGTAAAATTATGTATTTGTTTATTCATTTTTTAAAATTATTTTATTTTTCTTTAATTTTTGTCTTCATATTCTGCAGGAAAATACCAATTCCATGTTATGCCCAAGATGTGTGATATTCAGACAGATAGTTAGGTTAAACCCAACTGCATATGTTGTAGGGTAACAATAAGCTTTTCTTCTGGAGGGTTAACAACCTAAGTTTCCAGACCAAAAGTCAGAGAAAAAGAAGGGTTTCAAAGACAGCCAACATTTTGGTCCTAGCCTTTCAAGATCAGTGAGGACTCAGGACTTAGGAGTACCTATACTGTAAGATTATGTAACTCAGTTGTGTTCCAAATTTTCTGATCAAGGAGATTATCGGGCCACAGAGGAACATGACTGATGATGTAGCGTGTGCATAAGGAGCTTCATATGGAGAGAAAACTCTCTCAGGCTTTCACACAGAGCAAAATGGTCAAGCAATGACTGTGACTCATCCACATGACTGACACTCACAAAGGATCTACAAACTGCGACATAGGGTTTCAAGATAAATCCTGAGGGGATTTGACTGGCCTTATCAGATAAAAAAGTTACATTTCTTGTTATATAGGTCTTGCTTTATCTTGGTCTTAACCATCCAACAGAAAAGTATGAAAGCAAAGTATAAAAAGTAAAGTCACATTAATAATATGCTGGGGTATAAAAAGTCAAGTCAACAACTTTGACATTGTTGTTTTATGGAAAGCCCACTTCTATTATGGACTACTGGACTATATTGGGAAATTCTGCTGAATTCAAGTATGTATAATATTTACATGACAATGGAATGCCTATCTCTGACAAAACTAACCAAAAATGTCGGACAGAAATGAACGACCCTTTTGTGTCTGTATACTCAAAAGAATTAGGATAGATATACAGCTCCATTCTCTTAATTCAATGAATGGAGTGGTTTGTTAAATAGTGTTTGAGACAGGATATCATGTCTGCCTGTTGTACAATGAATAACCACTATGACAACAACATGCAATGTATTAATTCTTGAAAATGTGCCAGTAATTGGTTGTGAAACTGTCTCATTGATATTTTTTCTCAATAAACTTATTTAAAAAATTTATATCTAATAAAATTTTTCATATGTAAATATTTTTGAGTCTTTAGTGCTGCATTAATGTATATCAATTGTTATATATTTTTATTAATTGTACTAAGATAAGGAATTGCTTTTTTAATGACCAGTGTTCTACATGCTTAAAATCCTTAACATTACTTTTCATTTTTAAAAGGAATACAAATAATAAGAAGACATTAGAAATGATACAGAATTTCTCCAAACAAAATGATAGGAATTCAGTGATGATTGCTATATTGTATATTATTGTCTTCAAATCATTTCTTAAAGATTATCAGATATAAGCATTCAAAATTGGTTAATGAATAATAAGAAAAAAGAACAGTAAGAGTACTAACTGCTCCTTTCAGTAAAGTACCAGAGACCAACAATATATGCTTATAGTTCTTCTATAATTCTTAGTATGAAGAGTACTCAAGATGGTACTTCTTTTGGAAAGTAGTAATTTTTAATATTGTTTCAGAGAAACTATTATCAAAATTGTATCCTTTGATAGTTTTGAAATACTTATATGGTTATTGTATTTTAGGAAATTGTACCAGGTGCAGATACCTAGGAAAATCTGTATTTCAAGAAATATTATATGTATCTTAGGAAATAAAATGCAAGCAGAAGATTGTGACTTAATATGAACATTAATAATGAATGCATTAGGGACTGGGGAGATAGCTCAGTAGAATAAGCACTTGCCTGGAAAGTGCAAGGGCCTGAGTTCAATCCCTGGTTCTGCGCAAAAAAAAAAAAAAAAAAAGGTAGAACTTTTGTAAAAGAAAAAAAAATAATGAATTCATGAAATAATATTGTACTTAGAGTTTTAAAACATTGCAAAATATCTCATTAAAAGCACTTTTTTACTAAAAATATTTAACTGGAAACACTATAATAAAAATAATTCTCAAACTGTGGTTTTCCTACATTTAAATTTTTTAAGTAAGCAAAAGAACACATTACCCAAATTTTCTCTTACCATGAAATCTAAAACAAAATCTAAACTTAACTCTGATTCAATAAAGTGACAGAACTCTACATCATAGAATATAGTCAGAATATAAAAGGGCGGTGCAAATTTTAAAGCTTAGAAAGCTATCATTTTCATCTTATAACGATCCTCAAAGGGCTAATGACGTAGAAAATACTTCATGCCTTCCTTCTATTTTTGCATGTCATTTATGTGATCTAATATAACACGAAGTTAAATCTGCAGCATGTAGACTTAATCTTGAACTGTTACACAGTTCTTTTTCTACTTCTACCAAAAGGTACAGAAAGGTTAAATACTGCAAACTTCAAGAGGAAAGCAGAAGCAAAGCCGTTGCCTCATGGCTGCCTCATCTGTGGACCATCTGGCTACACGAAGCTGAGGTGACCATTCTGCACATAATCCGTGGAGACTCAATATGAAATTTTTATTGTTTCTGTATTTTTTATTTTTGAGATTTATTTGATTTTGTTTTGTTTTAGTGGGTTGAAGTCAAAATAGTTTCACACTTGTAGCTGAGTTTGGAGTAATTAAAAAAAATTGTTGAGGTTTTAAGAATTACAAAGAATTACCTTATTAGTTTTAAGGGGGAAAATGGTGTAATAACAGAGAGATCTAGACCTTATATTTAAAGATTTAGGGTCTGAACCCTGGTGGAGGACAATATACAAGGGTACTGTAGGCCTTTCAGGCATGGTCATGGTCATTACTGCTTTGGGTTTTAACCCTAAAGTGATAGCTGGGTGACAAGATATAAAGCGTATTGAAGAAGCAAATCAGATGTGCTTCAGCACAAGAGTGGATGAACAAATTGTGGAACCTCATGTAAAAGAAATGAGGTATCAGACCGTGCAAAGGCAAGACCAAACTTTCAGCATGTCTTTATGAGTGAAAGAGGCCAACCTGCAAGCCACAGCTTCTAAACTTCTGTTTACATAACATCGTGGAAAAGGCAAAAATAGAAATATGGTAAACAGAATTGCATATATAAAGGTTCAAATGAGTTAAATATGTGAATACAAGTGATATTTTAGAGTGTTAAAAATGTTCTATATTAATGGTGAATATATGTTACACATCTTTCAAATGCCATATAACTGCGTGAACCTCAGTGTATGTGTTTTGGAAACATATTCTATGACATATTAAAGTATCTCATGGTCTCAGAACAGAATGAAAAATTGTGAAAAAGCAGTCTAATTGCGCTATTAACATGTAAAAATCCCTGTTGATGACTTGAAATGGAGATTGGAGGAAGAGTCTCTGAGCAACTACAGAAATGGATGTGGGGTTACAGAGATAGCTCAGCATTCTAAGTGCTTGCCCAGGCAAGCCCAAGGACCCACATTTGTTTCCCAGTGCCTCATGCCATGCTGACGTCACCCCAGGTGCCCTGAGCCAGCCACCAAGACCAGGCATGGTGGTGCACTCCCATCACCCCAGCACTGGGGAGGATGACTACAAGTCCAAGCTGCATCGTGAGACCCTGTACCAAATACATAAAAAATTATAATAAATAATAAAGAAATGAACATGTCTTTGGTACTGAACAGAAAAACTATAGTCACTATGGACTAGTTAAAAGCTTTCACACATATAGGGGGTTGACAATTTTGATACTTCTGCATAAGTATGGTATGACATTGAATAATAAAGTTAATTAATACATTGTGGCCTATGCGAACTAGACTTCTCACAAGTATGGTGGTAGTTCATAAAATAAAAGAGTAGGGGATCAAAATAATCCATGTGACAGATTTCCATGTAGTATTAGCAGGTTCTTAGGACATCCATGAAATATCCATGTACATTGAAGTTGGAGTCATAAATTATAAATCATACCAAGATAAGTAGAGAGATAATGAACACAGAAATATTGCAGATACATGGTATCTATAACATGTAGTGAAAACCTGAATATGCTTTTGCTCTGTCCATTAAGAAGTCCTAGTAGCAATGGCATTGTAGTAGCAAAAATCATCCTTCAAATGAAAAATCTAGATTTTTGAATACCAATCTTTAACAAAAGAAAAGAAATTTTTAAGAAGAAAGAGAAGAAATCAAGTCAATGTACATGCATACGTAGCCGTAGGCCTTAGGAAAAAAGTACCCAATATAAGCATGGAGCACATCTTGGTGACAAAGAGTAAGATGTGCTCAAATAAAACACAATGATGGCTGTGTCAAAAGGAAAGGAAGACAACATAAGAGCTGTTGACAACTTAAGTAACAATATTAATGAAATAGTAGGCTATAAGCCAAGCAAATGTTAAATAACAATGAGACTTACAAATTAAAGAAATTATTGAGCTAAATGGAGAAAAGACAAATTTCCTACTGAGAAGGGTCATACATATTAAACCAGTTCCAAACCAGTGGACAATTACTGTTTATTCTTTATGTGTGGGCTGCATAGAGACTTTTTTCCAATTAGTACTATATTAGGAAAAAAATAAAAATTAAGTTATTTTGGGCTTGGAATGTGGCTCATGGGTAGAGTGATTGCCTTACACATACAAGGCCCTGGGTTTGATCTCTAGCACCACCAAAAGTAAAACAATGAAAAACTAAAGTTATTTTACAGTAGAAGGAAAGCATAATGTCACCTAGATGATCCAGGGTGGCTTACGTATTTATAGGTTATCTTGTTAGTTTGTAATCTTGAAGTGATAAGAATTAGTTCTACCCCTAGAAAAATGCACATGTTTGCAATGTAATCATAATTAAGACTTCAGAAATAATTCCACAAAAAGATACTCCAGAAAAGGTCTCACCAATGCCAATCAACACTTAGCCAAAGGCAGAGAGGTGATGACCAATGCCAATCAAAAACAGAAAATATAAGCAACTATCATAGCAAAGAAAACACTGTAGGAACAGAAGTTACTATCCAGAGGCCATTGAGTGAATAGGAGAATCTGAAGTAAGCATATTTTTTACTTATAATACATCAGTACTCCATAGATTATGCAAATGTATTGTATTAACAAAATATTTTAATAATACAGACACACCAGGATCTGGTTATATGAGAACTTTTCTGCTATTTACCTATTTAAATTACTTAGGCATATGTAAATTAAGGAGGATGCAATGGGTATAGAAAAATGTATATGGACTTCAGAAAGGAAATAAAGACAAACTGGAATTTTTGTTGTATATGATAGAGGGAATATAACTCTGGTTTCCACCCTGGGGGTGGAAGACAGTTGTCTTGCCATATTCCATATGGGAGTGGACTGTCCAAATAAAGATGTTGAATTGGCTCCATTAAGTGAAAGCTTGAAACTCTTATATCATGAAATATGTGGAATTTAGAACAGAACTTTGGTTAATTCTGTAATTTGATGCCTGGATAGATGACCAGAAAAATAAAAGCAAAATGTGAAAAGAGGCACCAAAAGATAATAGTTTATTTTCTCAGAGGGAAGGCAGAAATGTTATAGAGAAGAACTACACAGCAGTGACTGCTTTTAAGAATTCAAGTAAGCAAAAAATTGAAAACAATTGCCAATTGGGACCACTAAAGAGTGATGTTGGTATAATGAAAAATGAAATGGTGCAATGCATCAATGATACAGACTAATGATGACATTAGTTTACTTAAATCTCATTGAAACATCAGGAATTCTCCTTAGTTCTGCACATTATGTACAAGCAATTACTCTAAATACACGCTTAAAGGAAGGATTTACCTACAGTTTGCTGATATCTCTCTATGTAAAATTCCAAGAGAGATGGTATAATCTCCTGGAGTTGCAATGGAATATGGGATGTCAACTATCTATATTTTAATAATGGAATCATATTGTTAATAGAATTGAGCTATAACTTCCTTATATGACTTACTGATAGAGCTATCTTACTGGCTTGAGTAATGATAAAATGATAGGTAAATTTGTTGCTATTTTTTGATTATACACTTATAGTACAAAAAAATTCTGAAGTCACACTAAGTGTATCTTTGCCCCTAAAATAACTCCAGAAAAATAGTATCTCTGCTTTACAGATTTTAAAGTGTACAGCATAGAGACATAAATTAAATTGCCACTTTAAGGAATACTTAATTGAAGGGCCAGAGAGATAGCTCAGCAGACTAGGTTCCTGCTTAGGCATGGATCAAGAGAACTAGTTAATTTCTCATGTTATTAGTTTGATGGAAGCATATTACATTCATAATAGAATATAAAACTTTCTTATCACCAAGCTTAGAGTTGCACCTCTGTTGCCTGTTCCAATTAATAGCATCACCTTCAACCCAATCCATTAGAGTTGGAAAATGGCCAAGACCATACTCTGCATTCAAACTGTTCAAAATTACAGTTACATATTCTCTCAGATATGTCTATAAAGTTCTCACTGTGCTATATGCACTGACAAATTTGAGATCATATTTTTTCCTGAATTTTATAAATAGCTTCCCTACTAGATTTCTCTTCATCTTAATAAACCTAATTAATTCTTCATAGAAATAACTAAAATTTATATATGTCGGCCCCCTGGTCTTTCCAAGTAAAATTGTTCTATTTCTGGTGTTGAGGAAAACAAGAGCAAGCTCATAGTGTGACAGAGAAAGCTTTCAATCATCTGGCTCCTGCAAAAAATTTCATCATTATTTTCTACCACATCTACCCAGCCAGGCTTTCTTTACCCATGGCAAACTATTCTAAGTCCAGCAAACATATTGTGTTTTCCCATATGTCTTGCAGATTGCTTCTTTTTTCTTGGCCTGAAGTACCTTCCCATTTTTCTGCCTGCATAGTTTTTATATTTTTTCTTTAAAAAGTCATTTAAAGGACTATCTCAGAATTCTTTGCTCTGCTTCTTTGTTAAGTTGACTGTGACAGTTACTGAGAATTTTGTTGCTCTTGATGACCTTCCTTGGAAGATTTAGGAGTTGTGGTAAAGTGTTTGAAGAACATCCATCTCTTGTTATTTGTTTTAGTCATTATACAGGTGTGACATGTGTATTGGAGGCAAAACCACAGCGCCAAACTGTGGTTCTCATCACATCATTTCACCAATAAATCACCATTTTATGCACTGAGTCTATAACCTGTCTTAATCATAAGTTAAATTTTTATTTATATCATTTTATCCTACTTCTTCTTTGGACTATGAAATTCTGCAAATAGGCTCCGCTAAAATGTACTACTGTTTAATTAATATTTGATATCATGGATGAAATAAACAGCAGGAAGTTTTAAGACATGTCTGAAATTATGAGACTTAGAAAGGAAATTGTAAATAGTTAAAGACTAATAACTGGAAGATGGCGTGATCTCCATGAAAGTATTCATAATTTGTATTCATTACACAAAGAAACAGAAGATTGAGTATAATTATGATAAAAATATTATCAAAACTAATTGAAGGGCCAGAGAGATAGCTCAGCAGACTAGGTTCCTGCTTAGGCAAGTGCAAGGACCGGGGTTTGATCTCCAGCACCATATGCCACACCAGCCATGCCCCAGGCACGCTGAGCCGGCAGCTGAGATTGGATGTGGTGCTGGATGACTATAATCCCAGCACTAGGGAGGCTGAAAAGAGGAGAATTACTACACATCGGAACTGCATGGTGAGACCCTGTAACAAATACATTTAAAAAGGAAGCATAAATTATACCAATAATTTTAGCCATCATGTCGCTTAGTGGTGACTTTGACAAAGGACTTGAAGAGCTTCATGTGTTAATGAGTGCAGATACGTTTATATTAATTAATGACATAAAAGTTTATATTTATATACTGATGTATGTTTCAAACTAATTTCCTAATTGTCTCTTTCTGCTAACATTATGTGTCTTGTAGTACTATTTCTATTGACTTCTGGAGTAAATTCATATCTAATAACCCCAGCAGACCATGCCTCTTGGAAGAAATTAGTAAAGCTGAAGCATAAAGGACAAAGAACTAAGATACTGGGTTTGACAAGGACTAAGTGAGAACTAGAAGAAAACTAAGCTGAAGAAGGAGAGCAAGACTTTCAGAAAAGAAAATAACTCAAAAGCTAAGAAAATGAGAATCACTAAAAGAACTTCAATATGAAAAGGAATACTTAATTATTCCTAAGGCTGAGAAGATAGCTCAATAGAATAAGCACCTGCCTGGAAAGCACAAGGTCCTGAGTTCATTCCCCCATACCACAAAAAAAAAATAAATAAGTAAATATTCCTCAGTAGATAAATTTTAATTTAATCGGAATGATTTACATACTACAAAGGAATGTTCTATTATTCTCAATAGGTACAGGCAAAGAGAATAACTTAAGCCTAGAAAAATATTTTAAAAGTAAATATATTTGAAATGAAGCAACTCATAACATATATATATATATATATATATATATATATATATATATATATATATATATATATTTCTTAATATATTTATTAACCACCCAGTTCTTATTCTTCATTGTATGGCAAAACCTTCTCATATTTGGAAGCATTGGTTAGTTGTTTTGCACTAGGTACTCAATCCTGTGCTTCCTGCGTGCCAACCTTGTACTCGGCCAACAGGCTACATCCCAGTCCCAAGTCTTCAGCACAGTGTGTTTAGTTTAGTTTTGGTTTTTATTAGTACCTGTTTTCAGGCCATGAAGTTGCCAATCATCATGGGGAGTGGGTACATGAGTATAATAGAGTGGGTTCTTCCTCAGTGACCTTCCCATACTCTCCCCTTCCTTGGCTCCTTGTTGAATCCCTTTTTCCCTGTTTCCATTCTTGTTGATATTATTAATCTTATTGCAGGTTTGAGAAATACATCTACACTCTTTGGGATATTGGGTTCACATGCTGGGCATATCTTTGTTTTACTCACTTCCTCTTCTCTTGCTCTGCACCCCCGCCCTTAGTCTTGTGAATGATCTCCCATTCACAAAAGATTATCCATCTTTTTCCAGCCTCTTCTGTGAATGTTTTGTCATTGCCTTACTGAAATAGCAGCTATCAATGACATTCAGCTTGCATGTGTGATTTGTTTCACTCAGCACTGTATTTTTCAGGTGTGTCCATTTCCTACGAATGTCCCCAGTTTGTCTTCTTTTAGAGCCAAGCAGTATTTAATTAGATGTCATGTTTTCTTTCCCAATTATCTATAGATGGGAATAACAATTTCCTGGTTTAAGATTTTGTGAATTGTGTTGCTACAGACATTCCTCTGCATGCACTGCTCTAGAGCAATGTCTTCAGAACTTTGAGAAAAATACCTAGAAAAGATATAAGTGGTGCATATGGACTCTCTAATTGTAGTTGTTTGAGAAATCTCCATAGTGATTTCCTTTTTCTTTTAAAGAGAAAAAAGACAATGATACACGATTTCAAAACAAGATAGTAGATTAACAATGGTTAATATATTGTATATTATCTTTAAAGTAGTTCCTCAGATTATAAAATTTAGGCATATTACAATATCCCATTTATTATATCTAATGCATATTTATGATCTTATTTATTTTTTCACTTTTTACACTAGGTAAACAATATGGTGTTTACACATGTGTATCTGACATATATCACTTATGATTATGGCCTATAGTTGTATCCAATATGAAAGTCTCAACTCCATCCTTCTTTATAGCTGAGTACTATTCCATTGTATAAATATACAACATCCTTTTTATTAGTTCCTCAATTGATGGGTCTTTAGGTTGTTCCCAAAGTTTAGCTATTATAAATTTGGCTTCTATAAACATGGGTGTACATATATCACTGTAGTATGATGTTCGTAATTCTTCTGGGAAAATATCCAGAAGGAAATACTTGGGTAAAAGAAAGCTTCTGATCTACTTTTTGAGGAATCTCTGCACTGATTTCCACAATGTCTGTGCCAGTCTGCACTCTCACCAGCAGTGGAGAAGGCTTCCTTTTCCTCTATAGCCCCTCCAGCATTTGTCATTAGTTGACTTATTATTGATAGTCACTCTTTCTGGGGTGAGGTGGAATCTTAGTTTTGTTTTATTTTGCATTGTTTAAATAACCAATGCTGCTAAAGATCTTACCATATATTTGTCTTATTTTTTTTTTCATCTGAGAAATGTACATTTATCACAGGTGCTCTTCTGGGATTCTAATAGCAGTTGTGCTAGTCTACATTCCCACCAACAGTGTAAGAGTATTTCTTATGCTGACCACAATCATTGGCACAATCTTTTACCCTTTGTGTTGTTGATGACTGTCATTCTTTGTTCCCCAAGATGAAATCTTAGAGTTATTTTATGTTCCTTTAAGACCAGAAGAAACTGATGGTTCCTGACTCTGACTATAAGATGAACTAAGTGTATACAAACCAGTTTAGCTAATCTTAGTGAAATTTCAGAGATGTCAGAGATGAGACAAAAGGAACAGAAGTCCTGTAGTTCAGAGTGGCATAATATTTCCCATCTCCCGTATTTTAATAGTTACTGGGAAGACAAAAATTTTTATCTTAACTATCACATTATAGTGTTTTGTTAAAAAAAACACCTGTGATGTACTAATAAAGACACAATATTAGTATTGCTTTTGGTGAATCTGTGCATTAATAAGTACAGATCCTTTATCAGTGCTGCCTGCTTCATTAGTAAAGATATAAAATCCTTTCTGGATAGCAATTTACAGAACAGAAGTATAGCAGCATATCAGTGGGAATTTTAGGTGGACCCTTCGTTTTGGATTTTTGTGGGGGAATCTTTGTGTATAAGATTCCTACAGTTTAAAGGAGAAAGAGTTTAATTGGGATCAAAGTTTCAGTCTGTGTTTGGCTGGCTCTAAGAAAGAGCGTCTTGGCAAAGCACCCAACAGAAAAACACTGAGGAACTCTTGACTAGCAGAAAGGGGGCAGAAGAAGAGTGTTAGACTGGAACTAGCAAAGGACCCCTAAAAGAATCAGGGGTACACTTTATTAATCTGGTGGGCATTTATTTTTCTTTCCTTTTCTTTTCTTTTTCTTTCTTTTTTTTTTTTTTTTTTTTTTTTTTTTTTTTTTTTTTTTTTTTTTTTTTTTTTTTTTTTTTTTTTTT
>PVKA01033034.1:0-10388 GCA_004027165.1 Ctenomys sociabilis | reverse complement strand
TGCAGAGATTGTTCTCTGGTTACTATGAGAAACAGAACAGCTTTTAAACACAATGTAAATCACCTTCAATTATAGACATTTGGATTTTGTGACCTTGTTTTATGCAAAAATTATATATTTAGAAAATAATTACTTTCCCCTTATCTTCTAAGTATGTTCCATTAACTAAATATTCACATACATAGATATTAAGCAGCAAGACTATACCATTGCCAAAAATAGAATTTTCTTAGTGTTTACAGATATATTTAGAATATAATTAATATACTACATCAAACTAAAGTTAGCTTTTTCCAAATTTTGATTCAGTTATATTTAACACCTTGAGCAAACCAGCTCAAGGTGTTGCAGCTCCAAATATCATTTCAAGTTATTCACAAAGTTATGGGTCTTCTCACAATCTGTTTACTTACAGGCTCTGCATAAAATATCCAACAAGCTTCCATTGCCCTGCAGGATTCTAAACATTAACAATTCTGACTGATTGATTGATTTGGTATAGCATCTCATTACGTAGTTTATCCTTGTAGTGATTCTCTTGTCTCAGTCTCCACAGGGCTGGGATTAATGGCATGTGCCTGATTTCAGGGGTGACTCAGCACACAGAGGCTTCCATGGCCAGCACAGAGACGAGCTAAGTCCCTTTTAGCAGGACACTGAACTAATTAAACTGTACAGTGAGCTCATGTTAAAGATGATTTTTATTTTGCAGCTGAAAATTGATGTACAGCTATTTCTTCTATAAGCATTCACTGATTTGAGAATTTTTTTGATATAACCTATTTTTCTCTACATCATATTTCATTTAGTTCTCAAAGAAGTTGAAGCTTCCAGATACCTGGGCAATGGAACCAATGAATGAACTCTCCACCCAGTCAGCCTGGCAGTGGATGGGCCATGCTAAAGTGATGGCTTTCCAAGACTCTGTGTTATTTTTCACTTAGTACTCTTAGGTCTGAATGTGTGTTTGTGTGTGTGTGTGTGCCTGTGTGTATGTATGATTCCTTTTTAAAAGTTTGTTTTTAATTTTAATAAATAGTTTAGTAACAGGACCTCAGTATAGCAAAATTAATAAAAGAAATTTCTCCTGTTAATAAATTATAGATTTAAGTTATGTACAAATTAGGGAGAAATAAATAAACAGTAAGAAACAGCACTCTGAGGTACAATGATTTGAATAATAAGATGATTTATTTAAGAATGATGTAATAAGGACTGGCCAGATAGCTCAGCAGATTAAAGCACCTGCTTAGGAAGAGTGCAGAGAGCAGGGATCGATCCCCAATCTTCCATGTCATCTAAAACAGTAATTGAGACTGGGCATGGTGGCATGCACCTCTAATTCCAGCTCTTGGGAAGCTGAAAAACAGGAAGGGTTATTACAAGTCTGCTCTATGTAGTGATACCCTATTGACCTGCACTAAATAAAAAAATCAAGAATACTGCAACATATATCAAAATAATCTCTAAAATTAAAATGCTACCATCTTGCAAGAGTACTATAACACCATAAGGGCTATTTCTGAGACAGAAGATTCATATTAGAAAACATTAAACTATAATAGTAGCTTTACAAACTGGTAGAAGATGCCAGTTTTCTTTAATAAGTGAGATATTCAGCATACTGCATTTGTTCTTCTGAAACTTTTCATAATGGATTGAATCATTGTTCAATAGTGAGAATTCATTGTTTTTCTTATATTCTTTATTTTACTGAATAAAAGTTATTGGGAAGAGAACCATTATTCAACTGTGAAATGAGCTTAGTTGAATTTTGACTGATGCTTTCACCTTAGCACGTGAATTTCTTCTAGTGATCAATAGCTAAATCAATAGTAAATTTCATAGAATACACAGAAGTCTTTGCATTATTTTCCTAACAAGCACACTTTTAAGAATAAGGAAGCCATCTGTAGATTTAAGAAACAAGGATTTTCAGGAATAAAGAAGCATTGTTTAGATTTGAGAAGTAGAACTGTGTGACCCTTGCACAGAACATGTTACATAGTGAGTACTGAACCAAAAAGTTGAGGGAAAGAGACTCTAGGAAAGACATGCAAGAATGCCTGACTCCATTCTTAGAGGGTGTCATTCAGCCAATAATAATTTTCACTGATGTATAATTATACGAGACAGAAAAATAAAATATGAATAAATATCCCAGGTAGAGGTAAATAAAAGCCCAGTGGAAACTACTCTGAGTAAGGCAAGGAAGAGCTATGGTCTTGACCTTGAATGATGAGGGCATTGAACCTGGAGGACACTGAACAGATACTGAGCCCCCAGCCACCTTCAAATAATCGACTCAGTGACTTTGTGTGAACTTCCCAGAGAGATTTACAGTGCGTGCTGCTTTTGCTAGTCCAAACATGTGACTGCGCTGAGCACCAAGCGTTTTGGAAAGTCAAATATGAGCCAGTGTGTGTGTGTGTGCTGCACGTGTGCAGCTGCCGCCTCTCCATCCGGGATTGGGCTTCTGAGCTCTTTGAATAAATCTTAATGGAGACAGCTGTCCAGCAATTAGGAATCTCCATCTTACTTATAAAAATAATCTTGCTTGAAAATAATCTTGTTTTTTTTGTGTCTCTCTATAATCAGCTGTTAAATTTCCATAATTAATTCCATGCTATGCAGTTTTTCCAATTGGCAGATGATTATGTGTAGGAACTATAAAAGGGAAGGCAAGCCGTGGAGAATGTAGTTTTCCACCAGAAAACTAGATTTAAATCAAATACTTAAAGCGCACTTCCATGCTCAGTGACTTCTTTTTAATGTAAGCTATATTATGTTGTACCAGTGCTGACACCACAATATTTATCAACATATTTTATTCTTTAATACTGTACAAAAGGGGTTGGCGAGATAGCTCAGCACACTAAGCACTGGCTTAGGCAAGTACAGGGACTAGGGTTCAATTTCAGATACCACCTTCCATGCCCCTGGAGCCAGCCAGCCAGTGAGATTGGGCATGGTGCTGCACATGTGTATAATCCCAGCCCTGGGGAGGCTGAAAACAGCAGGATCACTAGGAGTCTGAGCTGCATAATGAAACTGTGTACCAAATATGTCTTTAAAAAAATGTACAAATACATGCATCTCAACAAAACTAGAATATGTATTTATGTTATGCCTATGAAATTTGGGATGCTTTTGAAACTTCTCTAAACCCACAAGACGTACATTAAAATATATCTGAAATTTATGTTGAAATATAAGGAACATTGATATAGTGATAGTTTATCACACCGTCCATATCAATGCCTTAAATTAACATATTACCCTAATACATTAGTGTTTTACATTTAAATTTGATTAAAAATTAATAGCAATTTCCACATAATTATTCCAAACCAGTTTGCACAAATGTGTCTATCTAAGATGAACAGGATTGGCAACTGAGGAGCCCTGTGCAATTCACTGGATTTTCTTTAGATTTAATTGAAACACCCTCAGTCAGCATCATAGTTCACAGGGAGGGTGACTGACAAGCAGCAGTGCCCTATGGAGAATCAGTGTATATTTGATCTCAAAGAACAAGAAGCAAAAGCCTGCTAACTGCACAGTTTATACCTAAAGAAGTGCAGAAGAACTTCAAAAATATTCAATTTTAGACAAATTCCATAATCATGGAAAAGCTTAATATTTCACTCCTTTTTCATTAATTAATGTATACTTTTTAGATCACATTCATGATAAGTAATTGTACTTGTTTTTTCCTTATCCCTCTACCTTATATTTGAATGCTCTTCCCTTTGCAACATTAACATATTGCATGTTCTATTTATTTTGCTTCAGAGCATAATCTCAAGGTGCACTCGGTTACCTAAAATAAAGTTGCAAGTTTATCCTTCACTTTGGCTGAATGGTCTCTGTCGTACAAAATCAAACAATCATCATCTTTATCCAGTCATCAGTTGGTGGGTAAGTAGAGCATTTCCAAGATTTAGCTATTACAAACTGTGCTGTTAGATGCATGGCTATGTGTATATCATGGGGTACGATGCCTTTAATTCTTTCACAAAATACCTAGAAGGGGACTGTCTGGCACAAAACTAGTGCTAGTTTGTGAGAATCAAACTCAGGAATGCGCCCTTTCCAGGCAGACATTTATGCCACTGAGTTATATCCTTGGACCTAGTGTTTTAGTGTTTTGAGGAATCTCCACCCTAATTTCCAGTGTCTCCAGCAGGCTATGCTTCCACCAGCAGTGCAGAACCTTGCTGTTTTCCCCACAGTGTACCCATCATTTTGTTATCGGTTGTTGTTTTGATAATGTCCATTCTTTCTAGAATGAGGTGGAATCTTGGCATTTTAATTAGGATCTCTCAAATAACCAGTGATGTTAAAAGTTTTTTCATTTATTTATTTGACATTTTACTTCTTCAACTCAGAAGTTTATTTTTATTTCAGATACCCATCTTTGGATTGGGTCTTTAAACTTGTATTTCTTGTTGTTGTTGTTCTTTATGTATTCTACATATTAATTCCTTTTAGGAAGATTTGACATTTTTTTCCACTCTGTAGATTGTCTCTTCACTCTGCTAGTGATTCATTTTCTTGTCTAAAACTTTTTAATATGATGGGTTCCAACTGTTGATTCTTCATAGTATTTCCCATATGATCAGGGTGTTTTGTTTTTCTTTTCATTTTCTTTCTTTTTTCATGTAGTTTACTGTAGAGATTACAGAGTCTTGCACACATAGCAGACTAGTAGTGATCTTCCTATTTTACGGCCCCCAGGCCCTGGGATTACAGGAGCAGGCCACCATGCTCAGTCTTAGTCATTGTCTCAGCATGCATCAGGCACAGGACTAGCGTGGCATGCAGGGGATTGAGCCCCAGTCCCTGTACCTATCTAAGCAGCTGCTTTAGTTTACTGAGCTATTTAGCCAGCCCTACAATCAGGGCTTCTGCCCATAAAGTCTTTTCCTATAATTATGTCTTCATTAGTTCTACCTATTATCTCTTCTAGAAGATTTAATGTTTGTATTTTAATATTTACATCTTTGATCCATTTTGCTTTAAGCTGAGCTGATGGTGAGAATCATGAGACTAGTTTTAGTCTTTAGTGCATGGAAAGCTGGATTTTCCAAAACCATTTTTCAGAGAAGCTATCTTTATCCAGGGAAAGTGTTTGGCCTCTTTTTTGAAAATGAGTTGGCTAATTGTGTTTCAAGTTGTTTCTGTAACATCTATTCTGTCCCATTGATCCTTGGATCTGGTTTTTATCATGCTCTTTATATTTTCTTTTAAAAAGCTGTGATTAGGGGTTGACAAGGTAGCTCCACAGACTAAAGCTCCTACTTAGGCAAGCTTAGGCAAATGCAGGGACCATGGTTCAATTCCTGCACCACTTGCTGCACCAGCTCCAACCTCAGGGTGGGCTGTGCCAGCCATAAGTCCACGTTTGGAGGTAAACACCTATAATCCCAGTGCTGGGGAGGCTGAAAAACAGGAGGATCACTATGAATCCTAGCTGCATAATAAGAACCTATGACAAACAAATACATTAAATGTTTTTATTTTTTTTAGTTCAATTAAATTAATTTATTTATCTTTTGTAGTTTAGGGAAGGGTCTACAGAGTGTTCAAGGTCTCATTACTGAATTGGACTCATAGTGATCCACCTCTTTACAGCCTCCTAAGAGCTGGGATTACAGATGCCCACCACCACGCCCATCCTCAATCACTGTCTCAGCATGCCCTGGGGACAGCACAGGCCTGGCAGAACTGCGGATTGAACCTCTGGCTCCTGCATCTGCCTTCTGGTGGTTTAATCTGCTGAGCTATTTGGTTGGCCCATTATTAAATTTTTTAGAAGCTAGAATTTGTCAGAAACACACAAAATATATAATTAGTCTCCTGTTTCTCCATGGATTCACAGGCTCATGTTACATAGTACTTCAATATTACCATATGAGTTATAATTCATTGTTGTTAAACACTTTATGTACATCTTAACACCTCAAAAACCTCATACTTATAACAAACTGTTCAAAATAGGTTTTTTTCCCATAAAATATTGAGAACTGAAAGAGCAAGTATTTGTGGCCAATTTTCTTTTTATTTGTCTGGATTCAATATGATCAGCAATAATAATGTCAGTCATATTTTTCTGACTTCATTTAATCAGCAATAAACAATTAGCTGGCATAATTTTTGTACGTATTGAGGACAGGGTCTATGAGGTCTCACTACGCAGGTCAGACCTGTACCGGCCCTCCTGTTTTCAGCCTCCCAAGAGCCGGTATTACAGGCGCGTGCCATCACTCCACGTCACAGTTACCCTCTCCACATGCCCGGGGTGGGCCAGCACACAGCCCCTGCACCTGCCTGAGAAGGAGCTTTAATCTGCTGAGTTACCTGACCAGTCCCCTAATTGGCATAATTTTATATTGCATTGTTGAAAGCATTTTTTTAAATTTTATATATTGCCTTAATGCATTTTTTAGAAAAGTATGTACAAATATCAGATCAGTGCAGTTAAAAATAGCAACTATACATGAAAGAGCCATAGTTAATTGTTCTGTTGTATTATTTTCATGTCTTCTCAATAGAAATGTTTTTAAAAATCACTTTGCTTCAGTTTTACATTGATCAAACTCCTACAAAACATAAAGAATAATAAACAAAAATGTTTCCATTAAAAAGGCATTCAAATACAAAGCCCTTCCCACCAAAAAATGACTCAATCCACTTTAAGAGCTCTGCATAGCTTACTACAGCATAGTAACTCTCAAGTTTTGATTTACCTGGTGATGGATCAGAGAACAACACCTGGTCCTGTGTAGCCTTGAGTGCATTTCTACAAATTCATTGCTCATCTATGCCTTGCCCATACAAGGGAGCTAAATGTGCTTAACCATGAGGTGTTAATAAACCTTACATGCTCTTTTCTATGGGCTTACCATCAAAGTTTTGCCATGGTATGATGTATCATTTTCATTGCTACTTTTTTAAAATTTCTTTTCAAAAATAGTTTTAAAAACCAAAAAGGAAAAAGAAAAAAAAGTAGGAAATTTAGGCAGAGATGCAGAATTCTAGCCTATACACCTGTTTTTTCATTGATAGAACTCCCAGAAATGCCATGTTGAGACCTTTTCAGAGTTCTTCTCCATATGCTGAGAAAAAACACATGATATTAATGGGTATGACAGACTATGAGTAAAATAAGTAATATTTTGCCAATCCTAGATAAATTTTAATTTTAAAACTAACATAATAAATAAACAATGATTAAATATTGAAGTTATATAAATAAATTTTTGACTGTGGGATATGAATATATACATGTATTATTATCTAATATGTATCAGTTTTTACTATATAACATATAATTTATATATTAATATTAATATTTTAATGGGTGGCTTTTATTCCCAATTATCTGATAAAGTTAATGAGCAGAATAACCTGTGCAATATGTTTAATCCAAAGGACCTGAGCTGTACCAAAAATTGTCCAGCCCCACTAGTCCATCAAGTGTTTCATTTGTTGGCCCCATGTACTTTTCTTAGAAACCAGGCATCAGGTAGAATTCAAGAACACCATTCCTAGAACTAAACTTATACACATCATGAAAACTTTGAACAAGTCATTTGTATTCTGTCTCTTAGTGCTGTCATATAAAACAAGAAGCTTTAAAGTACAGCTATTCAGCAAATATTTCCTTACTATTACATTAGTGACATGACAACAAAACCTGTGACCTGATAATTAGATGGTCTTTAGTTCTTGCTGTCTGCATTGTTAATTGAACCACCTAGACAATTTACTTTTACACCTAAATTGCTTCATTATCCTCATCATCATCTAAAGTGTATTGAGAACTTCCTATATGTCAGGCACTATTTAAAGTATTTGGGGCTGGGGAGATGGCTCAGTAGAATAAACACTTCCTTGGAAAGCACAAAGGCCTGAGTTCAATCCCTGGCTCTATTAAAAACTAAAAACTAGAAAATAAAAAAATAAGGTATTTTCTATGCATTATCTTATTTTTTCCAACAGCAGATGTATCTATCTTCATAAAATGAAGTATATTTGTACAAATATTTATGCTTCTCTCATTCTTATCAGATTCCTTGAAAATGGTATAAGATTTCTATCACAGAGTAAAATGCAGCAATAAAGTACAAGTACAGAGGATGAGAAACGAGACTGTATTGATATACCATCAAAATATACTTTCAATTAAGATATAAAGCCACTTGGTATTTCTCCTGACATTGACCAACTTTTCCAAACTCATCTCAAATTTTGTTTCATAGATAAGCAATACAGAAATCTTTGTTAGAATTTAAACTTCATTTTTATTGCCTCAGTTTTCCATGCTAATGCATGGAAATAATTTCTGCATAGAATTCATGAGATTCTGAACAGTCCAGAAGATAAGTATAACACTGTGTAAGAGTACAGATAGATGTACTCTTAGATAGATGATAAGAACATTAGAAACCATTTAAATTTCCAGAAAGCACAACACATTCAGGGATGTCTCATTGGCAACTACCTAAAATATGGCCATCAGCTGCCCATTATGTGGCACATCAGGAAACCAATCTAGGAGGGACTGAGGAGCCACTGATAGAAGGGACACATGGCATTTAGTAAGTATAAGTTCAACTGGGCCAGGGAGATGGCACAGTACAATAAGCGCTTCCCTGGCAAGTTCTAGGGCCAGAATTCAATCCCTGGTTCCACAAAGAAAAAAAAAAAGTAGTTCAAGAGATACACTGTGAATATAATGTATACACTGAAGTTTGTAATGTAGCTTTAAAATATTTTCATCACCAAATTTGTGCTTGTGATAAGGTATATGTGCTCGTTACCTTGATGTACCTACTTCACAGTGTAGTCATCTAGCAAAGTCCCATTACGTATCATCAACATATACAGTTTTCATGTATAAGCAGTAAAATACAAGAAAAAATATAACTGTAAGGAAGATTTCTATGGCCAACAAATTAGAGTTAACTAACCTTCTGAACCACGAAGTTTTTTCAAAGCAACTGATCACAGAATCCAAGCTTTCAAAAATAAAACGTTCTCAACATTTATTGCTCATATATAACTACTAAGTTAACTACAGTGTTAATGTTAAACAATGTCGAATTAAGTTTCAAGCACATTTGAACAAATTAAAAGAAACAATGAGACTATATGTATATGTCAAAATATGCAGTTTATGATTAATTAAAATAGAAAATTTAAATAGGAGGCAGTTGAGTAGACTGATCTATGTTTTTTACTTAGGCATGAAATATATTACTATGAGGGCTGGACAAATAGCTTAGTGGATTAAAGCACTTTAAAGCAGGTGCAGGGCCCTAGGGGTTCGATCCCCAGGCCTACCATGCCCGCCCCACCCCCAGGGTCCCCTGAGATGGCAATTGAGACTGGGCAAAGTGGTGCACCCTTGTAATCCCAGCTTTTGGGAGGCTATAAGCAGGCAGATCATTATGAGCCCAATCTAGTAGTGAGACCCTGAGCACTGTGTAGACCCTTCCCTAAAATACAAAAAATAAAAAAAATAAAAAAATAATAATAATGCAAGGGAAACAAAGTGTATGTCTCATTTTCAGAGAGAGTTTGCCTTTCTAAGCTTTTCTTGAAATTTAAGGGAACAGAGTGGACATGCTCTTGGTCTACAGGACTTCTGTCTATCAGTGCCAATGTTCATCCACTGGATCCCATCACCCAAGTATCTTGAGTCTCCACCTTCTTTGTGAACCTACTGAAATATGTTGTACAGCAAAATATGTTTTGTCAAAAAATTCTCAATTCAATGAACGCTTATATAGGAAACAGCTATGTGTCTACTTCATCAGCTACAAAATAAAAAATGTCTTTAACACAGACCTATTGTACACATTAATCAGTTTGGTGACACATTAAAAGGTACTTCTAGAATTAGCAGCATCTATGGTCTATGAGAGACTTGCCATGTGCCCTGAATTAGAATCCTGCATGACTATAGAAGCTTGCTGGCTATTTTCTGCAGAGTTTGTACATGAACAGATGGTAAGAAGACCCATAATCTTGTTTACAAGTAGAAATAATATTTGGAGCTGTGACACCTTGAGCTGGTTTGCTTGTTGCTTTGATTTATTTTATTGAAACTTAATAGGATGAGGCCATCCTAACCAGTGCTATATACTCTTGGAAACGTGCCTTGACAAACAGTTCTCAACTGTTATAATGATGAAACTTCAATTAACAAGTCTCACTTCAAGACCTTTCTCTTTATTAAGATTATACCAGAGGAAGAGACAGATAAATTACCTAAAGAAATAATTAAATGAAAACTTGGAAAAAGCCACCTTTAAGTTGATGCAGTTTGTTAATAATAATTTGACAGTATCAGTAAGCACCAAGAAAATTTTAAATTT
>PVKA01033033.1:0-18705 GCA_004027165.1 Ctenomys sociabilis | reverse complement strand
TGCACAAATTGCCTCCCTGCTGAGCCAAAATTGTTTCAATAGGCTGAATCAAAGAGTAGAAAATGTCTCAGTGACTAAATGAAAAAAAAAGCTGGGCGTGGTGGCGCATGTCTGTAATCCCAGCACTCAGGAGGCTGAGGCAGGAGGATTGTTGTGAGTTCAAGACCAGCCTGAGCTACAAAGTGAGCTTAAGGCCAGCCTGAACTGCATAATGAGACCCTGTCTCAAAAAAGACAAAAGAAAAAAAAAATTTTTGCTACCCTAAGAAGCAAACTTATTAGAAGACAATGAGAAAGCAAAAAGAATGTCAGACACTTAAGATTTAGAAAATAGGTGGGAGCTGAGAAACAGGAAATGATTACGTCTCATTCGTTAATTACTGGCCGTGTCAGATCTGGGCCCAGAAAAGCTTTGAGAGAGATGCCTTAGAATTGTGGAAAGATGATCAAGCACAGTCTTGTGAATCCACTTGAAATGTGCAACCGTAAAATTAAATTGAGACCTGTCAAGGTGTCTGTTCTCAGCACAGTTCAGCTTCCTGAGTGCAAATGGGGAGTAAGCGGAGAACAGAATGAACAAGTGAATGCAGTGAAGCTAGGAAAGGGAAGGGACTGAGGGGCGTGTGGGGAGCAGTCTCTGAGCTGCACTGGCTCGGAGAAGAGTGGAGGGATGAAGGAAGCGAGGCCGACAAGCGGTGTGGCCAGTAGACTGAGGCTGGAGCAGCAGTGCAAACTACAAAGACTTGAGACACTCAAAAAATCACCTCTTTAATGGGCTGAATGATGTTCCTCAAAAATTCATGTCTTCATGGAACTTCAGAATATAACCTTATTTGGAAATAGGATCTTTACATAAGTAATCAGCTAAAAGGTCAGATACTAGATTAGGGTAGGCTTTAAATCTTATGACTGGTATCCTTATTAGAAGAGCCCAGGACCCACAGACCAGGAGGGAAGACAGCATGTTACTACAGAGACAGATATAGAGATCTGAGTAATACGGTATAGTCACAAGCCAAGTTATGCTATAGGTTGCCGGAAACTACCAGCTAAGAAGAGGCAAGGGAGGGAATCTTCCTCAGTGGCTCAGAGGGAGTGTATTCCTGTGAATGCCTTTGTTTGATCTTCTAGTATTTGAAATTGCCAGAGAACAAATTTCTGTTATCTTGAGCCACCCAGTTTGCTGGACTTTAGCACTAGGAAGCTGTTATAACCAGCTGATTCCTATTCTGTCATTAGCTTGCAGCTCAGCAATGTCCTCTGTGGTTATGAGTCATTCTTTATAGATCCACTTGGCTGTGGACCAAATCTGCCTGGATTTCTTGAGTAGGACATGCCAGCACAGCCACTGATATTTTGGTACTGCAACAGCTTGTGCACAGGGGTGTGTTCGGCAGGGCCTCAGGGCCCCTCATTCTCTGTGGATCATTTAGTGTAGTAATGTTTAATCTTGTGCAGCTGCCTTCACATGAAGAGATTTCCTGTGCAAATATCCTCTTGCTGTGAGGCAGAGTCTGGCTGTGGGTATAGATTAAGCTGGTTTCCTGCAACCAACTCTTTAGCCTACCATCTTTAGAGCAGCAGTGTTTGCAAAAACAATGGGCTCTTCTTGACCTGCAGTCTGTTTCTAGAGCATCCACTGAGCAGATAAGTGCTTATCCAGAGTCATCCCTTCTGGGGGCCAGGTTTTCTTGCTGCAGTCAAGCACCAGCCCCAAGTGGACCAATTCCTAGCAGGGAGGAAATCCCACTTAAGTCCAGAGAGACTGAAGGGTGGATGTGCTTCATGTACTTGTCTGGAAGACCCTGCCACCATCTATCTCAACCATTGCTCCATCTAGACTGGGATCCAGAGGGGACGTTGGCTTTCAGGGCTCTCCTGAGGCTGGTGCTGAAGTCGGGAGGAGAATCTCATTAGCTGTCAAAATGCCCTTTTCTGAGACGCGTATAATAATTCTCCTTTCCGTACAGGACTCGAATAAGGTCTGAGAGTGGTTAGTTACCAAGAATGACAGGCAAGTCTGTTTCTGAAGAATGTCTGGGAATGGGAAAGGCAGGCAGGCTCTCCAACAAGCACGGGACTCTGTGATGAGGACCAGAGAGAACAATGTGTGGTACACTGAATAGATGGCTGTAGGGTCCTTTAGATAAGGGGGGCAGTTGAGACAGTTGATTCACCTGAGACTTGAGGAAGGAAATGAACGTGTCTCTCTCAAGCATGCTGAACACCTGCATATGGGTGTACTGGGAAAGGAACAAAGGCAGTTTTAGAATTGGGGAGAATCCTGCCCCCCAGCTCCCCAAGGAGCTGTATCTTAGCTACTTTTTACTCATTGCTGGGACAAATACTCAACACTCAAAACGAAGGAAGGAAAGGTTTATTTAGCTCACAGTTAGTGGAGAGTTCAGTCCATATTCTGCTGGCTCCAAGGCAAATAACAGCAATTCATGGTGGCAGAAAACAATGAAGAGCAGAGGAGGAGCGGCACCCGCAGCGTCCATCAAGCCTGTCTCTTCCTTCTACGCTGCCTGCAAAGACAGGCTCTCCAGGGCGAAGATCTGAGCGCCTCCAAAGCGGCGTGCAGGTCAAGCTCTCCTGAAGACTGGGATTTCTCAACAGAAGCAGGGCAGGGTGGCAGGAAGCCTTTCTCAGTTCCCGGGCCTGCCCACCTGCAGGCTGGGCCTCCACCCTGAGAGCTGCTGGCGGTGATTCAGCCAAGTTCACACAATGTATCAACTGACACAAGCTGTTTCTCACCTTGGGCTTGTCAGCACCCTGACTAGAATACTGTGGGACTAGGAAGATAGTGCATTCCTTGCCTACAGGCAAAAATTAGACCCAGTTTTTAATCAATGAAGCAGAACAAACTTGGGTTTGGCTCAGCTCCTAATAACCTCTCAGAGGCAAATGATTCAGCTTTTTACACATCAGGTTTTCTTTCTGTAAAATGGGATGAGGGATAGTAGGGACATAAGTTCTGTAAGATACCTTCTCGTCTAACGTGGAGGTCTCTGAAGGCTTGAAGGAAATGTACAGCGGGTCCGGAGAGCACTGAGCTAGGAGACCGAGGGACGAATGGGAAGCCACATGCTCTTTCAGGGTTCAGGGGAATGAGGGGTCCAAGGAGGGACATGAAAAGCTTAGTCAGATGAGTGGAGAGCTGCCAGGATCCAGAGATGTACATGTAAGCCTCAGGCTCCAGGGTCCTGGAACATAAGCATAGGGATGTGGAGAAGTACATTTGGCTTAGTAAAAAGAGATCAAGGTGGGCCTATAAAGAATAGGAGGCAGGATGGATGGATATCCTGGGAGTCAAGGAGGATGAGTCACCCTGGGCAAAACTGTGAAGCAGCATATTTGGGGCGAACACCTTAACCTCTACTCACTCGGTCTCTGTTGCTCCCTCCGTGGTCCCTTACTGGCTACTTCTCATAAGCATACTGTGCTCCAGAAGCACTTCTCCCATCTGTGATCTTTTTCTCCTCCCAAACTCTTCTGTTGGTACTAGGAGATGGAACCTTGGACCTTTAGGTCAAAAGTATGGACAATCTCTACATAACTCTGAATGGGGTTATGTAGGGATTTATTAGTCTCTTTGTGATCCTTGGAAGAAAATGGTGGGGGCATTTAGAAAATAAAGACAAGAGATAGTAGCTGAAATCAGGTGGAGGCCCATGCCTGATGGGTAAAGGGCCTAAACTACAACAGTAAGGGCAATTTCTTTATATCTTTGCAAAGTTAATATCACAAGATACAAAGTTGCGGCTGGGCTTGGTGGCACATACCTGTAATCCCAGCACTTGGGAAGCTGAGGCAGGAGGATTGTTGTGAGTTCAAGACCAGCTTGAGCTACAAAGTGAGCTTAAGGCCAGCCTGAACTGCATAGTGAGACTGTCTCAAAGAAATTAAAAAAAAAAAAAAAAAAAGAAACAACGTTGCCTGGCAACTAATGACTGAACTTGTCCAGGCAGGATGCTTTATCAAGACAGGTATGGGGGATGGGGAGATGGCTCAGTAGAACAAGGGCTTCCCTGGCAAGTGCAAGGGTCTGAGTTTAACCCCCAGTTCTACCAAAAAAAAAGGTAGTTTGACTGCTTTAGGCACTGTGGCCTTGCCCTGCCCCCACACATATGACCAGTTTCCAGCTTCAGTGGCTCTCAATGGGGTCAGCACCTTTATAACAGGCCCGAGGGATGTCTTTACCATTTCTGCCAGGGAAATAGTGACCCTCGCCAACTGATCTGCGTCTACTTTGACTTTGGACTTCCCAAACTTTATGCTGCCTGTAAGTCACCCAGTTTTATTGTAGCGGTCCAAATATCTACAGCACCAACCAAAACGTGGCTCAACAAAACTTAAAAAATAGTTGATTTGTTGGATATTGCTCTATGCCAGTGTTGAAGGGTGTACATAAAGATTAATTTTATCCTTATATTGGCCTAATGGTAAATAGTCTTATTTCTCCCTTTTTACAAACAAGAAAACTGAGGCCTAGAAAAATTAAGAAACTCACTTAGACTCATAACTGGGCTTTCAGCGCAGCCAACATGGCTCTGAAGCCCAAGTTTTAAAGAGCTGTGACAGGGCTGGCAACATAGCTCAGTCACATAAGCACCTGCCTAGCAAGCATAAAGTCCTGAGTTTTGCTGGGCCTGGTGGCGCATACCTGTAATCCCAGCACTTGGGAGGCTGAGGAAGGAGGATTGTTGTGAGTTCAAGCCCAGCCTGCGCTACAAAGTGAGCTTAAGGCCAGCCTGAACTGCATAGTGAGACCCTGTCTCAAAAAGACAAAAAAATAAAAAGGAAGTCCTGAGTTTGAACCCCAGTATACTACCCTGCCTTACCCCTCAAAAAAGCAGAGTGCATTCAAAGAGCTGTGATGTACTATAGTCCGGTAAAACTAACTCATACTAGGGTGTGAATGATTACAGGTATCTGGATGTTAAAATTAAATCTCTTGCATAATTTTACCTTTAGAAGGAAGAGTTCAGAATCAAAAGATAGAGTGAATCAATGATGGGATTTTCTAGACAAAGCAATAAATCCTCTAGGCTTTCTAAACTTATATCGTGTAGGTTTTTTTTTTTTTTTTTTTGTCTTTTTGAGACAGGGTCTCCCTATGCAGTTCAGGCTGGCCTTAAGCTCACTTTGTAGCTCAGGCTGGTCTCGAACTCATAACAATCCTCCTGCCTCAGCCTCCTGAGTGCTAGGATTACAGGCATGTGCCACCACGCCCGGCCCTATATTGTGTAGGTTATTTAGAGTATGATATTTTTATTTTCTAAGAAATCTGAAGGTTTGAGTATGAATAAAAATTATGGAAGTGCTTGGGAGATAGCTCAGTGGCTTAAGCACCTTCCTGGCAAGTGCAAGGTCCTAAGTTTGATCCCTAGTACAAAAAAAAAAAAAAGAAGAAGAAAGAAAGAAAAAAGAAAGAGAAAGGGAAAAAGAAAATTTAGGGAGAGGTTGATTGATTTTGGGGGGGATGGGGAGAAAGAGTTATGTATAGTTCAAAGCAGAGGGAAGATCCCGGTGGAGGAGCCACTGGAGTACTCAGGAAAGAGGGGACATTAGGAGGGTCCCTAATGATTCAGAAGTAGAACCTACAGTTTGGTAGACACCAATGGCATCAGGAAAGGGTTTTTTTTTTCTGTCTGAAAGGAAGCTGAGTTGGCAAGAGGGTAAAATGAGGGGTCAGACTGTAGGCTGAAGTGATAACCCAGGGCTGCTTGGCAAGAATATGGGGTAAGTTTCTGGTCTACTGGGGGACTAGAGAAGGCATCTGAGGGTTAGGACAGTCAGCAAAAGGAGCCATTGTAGACTGTCTAGGAGCTCTGCAGCAGGAGAGGGCAGAGGACGAGTGACTCTTCACCTCCTCACTTCTCTGTCCCCTGACCCTGGGCTGGCTCCAGTGATTCCCTTGGGTCTGGCAGCCTTGTCTTCCTCTCGCTCTCCTGAGTCTCTGCTGTTCTCTCTGTCTCTTTGAAGGCAGCATGAACAAGTGTCTTGTTACACCATGGTTGCATTTTCTAAAGAAACTAGGGGACACTGACAACATAACAGCAGGCAAAAGTCTCTGTGTGCAGGAAACTGGAGGGTCTGAACAAACAAAAGACCATCTCTAACTAGATTCTCTTTTATATATCAGGAGATGAAGAAGAAAACCAGGGCAGTGAAGACAGGTTGGATGGTACGAACAGAACCCCTGGGCCCAAGGGGCCAGTCCGGACAGTATCAGAAGCCCAGCTTGCCCAGAGGGTCACCAAGGGAAAGAGCAGTCGGCGGATGCTATCCAACAAGCCACAGGACTTCCAGGTAGGAAGAGCCAGGCTCCACACCCTGGTCGGT
This sequence comes from Ctenomys sociabilis, assembly GCA_004027165.1. Taxonomy (NCBI): domain Eukaryota; kingdom Metazoa; phylum Chordata; class Mammalia; order Rodentia; family Ctenomyidae; genus Ctenomys; species Ctenomys sociabilis. The sequence continues at coordinate 12,358 of PVKA01033033.1, read as the reverse complement.
GGCCGTGTGGCCTGTCTTCCTATAAATGCAGTGGTTCAGTGGGGCGCTGCTCGTCTGAATGGTAGCTCATCTGGTAGAAAGGGGTGTTGGGAAATGAACCTCACAAGAGACCTCCCTGTTTTTCCTTCTGCATGCAGGAGTAGTTTGGTTAGACGAGGTTCTTCCTGGGAATAAAACTAGAACCTCCCTTCCCTTCGGAGATAATTAAAAGTACTGCATTCTTTCATAGCTCTGGGCAGCACTACCTTAGACGTCAAGGTAGCCCTCAGTGAGTGTATAATCAGAGCTAATGAAGACCAGGTCAAGGGCTGGAGGCAGATCAGTGACCTCAGCCCTTTCCTTTCCAGGGCCAGCTCTGAACTATTTCACCCCTTTAGCTGCTGCAGGAAGCCAGCTCCCATCTTAGGAACGATCTTGCCTTGTGTTTCTGTCCACTACACAGCAACCTTAGCCTGCTTTCTACCATCTCTATGTGCCAAGGAGCTGAAGGGGGACATTTTTATATCTCTTGCTGGGAAGGATCTGTAACAACACCCCTTTTGCACTTGCAGATCCGTGTCAGGGTGATTGAGGGCCGACAGTTAAGTGGCAATAACATAAAGCCTGTAGTCAAAGTCCACGTCTGTGGCCAGACACACCGAACAAGAATCAAGAGAGGAAACAACCCGTTTTTTGATGAGGTAAGGTTTGTTCTTATGCACCTTCCAACTCCCACTACCTCAGCCTGTCTGTGAACAAACAACTGGTAAGGACAAGGCAGAGTTCTAACACTTAATGTACAGAGTTAAGAACCACTGAGCCAAGGGCTGGGGAGATAGCTCAGTGGAATAAGTGCTTGTCCGGCAAGCATAAGTTCCTGAGTTCAATCCCTAGTACCACACAAAAAGCAACAACAGCAACAGAAAAAAAAAAAAAAAAAACAAACACCCAGTGGCCAGGGTTTGAACCCTGGGGCCTGCTGTGCTGCCCTGCCCCCAGGGTGCCCTGAGACTGCAGTTGAGACTGGATGTGGTGGCCTGCGCCTGTACTCCCAGCACTTGGGAGGCGAAAATCTGGAGAATCATCATAAGTCTAGTATACGTAGCAAGACGCTGTACAACCTGTACCAAATACATTAAAAAAAAAGGAACCACTGGGCCTTGAAGTCACCTGGTTGGCTTTTTCAGTGGTCTGTGTCTTTCTGATGTTTCCACAGAGACTTCCCCATGGGTCCCTTTACACCAATGATAGAGCACATGTTGTCACTGACATCTACTTTTGCCTCTGGGGGACTCTGTGTGATTACGTAATCCATTTATAAGTTTTTTTTTTTTTTTTTTTTTTTTGAGAAGTGTTGCAACTGACTTGCTACTAAAAATATATTAAAGAAAAGCAATTTTGAGTAAACATTTCCCCGTACACTGAGAATGTAGCCTGGTTATGTTGACCTCTTCTATAACTTCCTCAGAGATACTATGACAGTTATCTCCATGGTCACAAAACTTTTTGATTGGATTGTGAACAGGAGTGATAAGCCTGGGGAATTCTCTGAATCTGGCCTTTCTCTGCCCAGGGGATACATTTCTGAGATTTCCTGGAGCCTTGGTCTTATGCTGTTTTCTCTGAGTCCAGAGTCTCCTTCCTTATAACTTCTAACCCTAGCTCTGTTTCTTTGTCCCTTTTTTTACCTTTCTCCATTCACAAGAGAAACTGGTTTCTTCTGTGCTGTGTTCCTGTTTCTTGTCCTTCATAACATTTTGCATATAGCCCTGTTGTCTTTTTTTTTTTTTTAAACAGGGTTACACTATGCAGTTCAGGCTGGCTTTGGACTCATTTTGTAGCCCAGGCTGGCTGGGAATGCATGCTAATCTTTTTAGTTCAGCCTCCCAAGTGCTGGGATTACGGGTGGTCACCATCTTCTCACCTCTACTTCTCCTTAAATGACTCACAGACAACAACATATACGCAAGTCATTTAAAGCACAGGCAAGCTGTAGGAGCTCCTCTGAGAAGGGGCACATGAGGGAGGCTGGGAGACTCACATTAAAGGCCTGGCTGCCCGATTAGTCAGGAGCAGCTGTGGTGCAGGCGTCACAATCACTGAGGCGCACAGCAAGCATCTCCACCTTCCTCAGAATTTCTCATTTTAATGAATTGTTTTGAGATGATCTCACTTGGCAAAAGAAGAAATCAAACTATTAGACTTCTAAGCAGACTAATCCATAAATCACTGAAAGAAGGTTGCTGAAAATATTTGTAGTTTATATCCGTCTTCTTCAGCAAGGGACTGACCTTGAGATCACCAATACAGAGACAAAAGGATAAGGGTGTGTCGATGTGACATCGTGGTGGGAGTCATCGTTCCCCTGTGTCATGTGTTGTCACATGGCTGACTTACATCAGGGCGGACACATTCACCCAAAGCCAGAGTGTGGGCTTCACAGAACAACAGTCCCCATAGGAAAGTCAAGAAAGAAGCAAACAAAAATGTCAATAGTTGCTATTCTAGATAAAAGGAAATGCAGAGATACGACAACGAAATGCTTTATGATTCATGCATGAATCCTAGATTTTTTTTTTCCAAAAAGAATGCTAAAGAGCTTTGTGTGTGTGTGTGTGTGTGTGTGTGTGTGTGTGTGTGTTACCAAGGATTGAACTCAGGACGCTGCACTTGCCAGGCAAGTGCTTGTTCTACTGAGCTATCTCCCCAGTCCGCTAAAGAACCTTTTTTCTGGAACAAATGGAGAAATTAAACATTGACTACATATATTAGATATTAAAATACTTGGGTATGATAACACTGCTGTGATTATGTAGGAAGATGTCCCAAACAACTTTATTCAGTTCAATAAATTTAATACTTATTACTTTTCTCTCTTTCTTTTTCTAACATGCAGAAGTGGGTTTATCACAAAGCTTAAATTTTAGGTTCTTTTTCAAGACCCTGCAATATGTTCACATGATCTAATGTTTTGAATTGTTCATACTTTTTTATTTATTTGTTTTGAGACAGAGAATCGCTATGTAGTTTAGGCTGACCTTGAATACATTATGTTACCCAGTCTGATCTTAAGCTCACCACAATTATCTTGCTTCAGCTCTCTGAGTGCTAAGATTACAGGTATGTACCATCACAGCCAATTTGTACTTTGTTGTTTTTATTTTATTTTATTTTATTTTATTTTATTTTATTTTATTTTATTTTATTTTTTGTCTTTTTGAGACAGGGTCTCACCATGCAGTTCAGGCTGGCCTTAAGCTCACTTTGTAGCTCAGGCTAGTCTCGAACTCAAAACAATCCTCCTGCCTCAGCTTCCCGAGTGCTAGGATTACAGGCATGTGCCACCACGCCCGGCTTCGTTGTTGTTTTTAGATTTTGTTTTGGTTTGTTTTATAAGAGTCTGCCACTATGATAACACCAAATTCCCACTAACCCTGAATCCCTGCTAACATTTAAACATGCTCTTTACTGTTTTTGCAGTTATTTTTCTACAATGTTCACATAACCCCTTCTGAACTGATGGATGAGATAATCAGCATCCGGGTAAGAAGGGCAGGAGTAGGTAAAGGTGGCTCACTAACTGCCAAGCAGAGATAATGAGTCTTTTACCATTATTCTTTCTTTCTTTTAGGTTTATAATTCCCATTCTTTGAGGGCAGATTGCCTAATGGGGGAGTTTAAGGTAAATGACAACAATCTGCTTCATTCATCTTACATTAGGATCAGAACTTTTATCATAGTGAAGCTGATTCATGCCCAGTGTACTTGTCTTGGTGACATTTTAGACTTAGGTATAAGGCATCAGCATAATGACCCTCCCAGAGGGCTACATCGTTCTTCTCATTTTCTAAAATATCACACTTAACAGTGGCCCCAAAACAAGGTGCCCTGCAGCTGTTTCCAGCCTGCCCTCTGTGGACAGAAGCAAGCCTACTCCTTCACAGTGAAGGGGTGCTTGATTAGTAAGAAACTTGTCACTCTGCTCCATTTAACCATGGCCCCAGAGCTCCAGCTATAAAACCAACTGTTATAAAGTCAAATGAGGCAAGAGAATCAGCATGCTTTTCTAAGAACCCCATATTGGAAGTCACAGACAAATAGAGTTGGTTGGCTCCTCATCAGTTCTCCAGGGAATGGGCAGCTGCTTCCTTAAGGAAGAAACTTCAGTCACTAACAGCCCAGAAGGATAATCTGGGTCATACAGACCTGTGTATGGAAAACAACCTGGCCCAGAACTTGGCACACTGAGATGCCTGATTAATGGCTATAGTAATAGTAGTAGTAGTAGTAGTTGGAGGAAGAGTATTGGGTAGGACAGCGAACCAGATGGATTTCTGTAGGGGGGCTAATGGCCCCGGTTTGCTTCAGACTTTCAGCATTAGAACTAGGAGAGACTCAGGCAAACAGACAAGATGATCACCCTTACATTTATGGTCTGTTCCAGCTCTAAGACTAAATTATTCATACAGCAGCAATTGACTGAGAGTCGTCTGTGTCCCATGCATCAGGCAAGGCACTTTTCTTGAGGTGCAGAGAGTAAGATGGAAATTCATGTCTAGTTGAAGAGGTTTAAGTCTACTCAAAAGCACTGTGTTTAAATATATAATAATGCTTTCTTTGAAGTGATGGGACTGATTTAAAAATCTACTTAACCACTATAAATTATTTTTCCCAGATTGATGTTGGATTTGTTTATGATGAGCCTGGTGAGTAATGTTCACCCCCATCGATTTTGAAGTCTCCGGTTCATTCCTTCTTACCCTGATTCTGAGAATTAAGACAATTTTGGAGGCCAAGGAATCAAAGCCAAAGGATAAATTTTTTTTTTCTTATTGGGGCAGAATGCTTTGTTAAAATGAATAACAGTAGCTTAGTGTGAATGTCTATTTTATTCTGGAATTTATAAATAAATACTTTATATATTTTGTGATAATTTTTTCACCTCATCAAGATGGGATGACTTAGTCAGTAAAGGTTAGAGACTTTTGCTGAGTCACATTGGGATCAAAAAGTGGGCTGGGGAGGAAGAGAATAAAGGACAGACAATGTTAATACACAGACTTTTCTGGGGAATTTACCCTGCCAGTCTGAACTTCTAAGGACATGCTTGCTGATCTTAGAGCAGGAGAAATCCCAACCCCATAAACACAGCTTTAGGGTGTCTCTGTCTTTTCTTTTGTTTTAGGTCACGCTGTCATGCGAAAATGGCTTCTTCTCAATGACCCCGAAGATGCCAGCTCAGGTGCCAAGGGTTACATAAAAGTCAGCATGTTTGTCCTGGGCACTGGAGATGAACCTCCTGTGAGTCTCTAAATTCTGTGCTTTTTACTGTTTTCATAAAAAAAAAAAAAAAAGAGAGAATCAGGAATTTAACAAATGGACACCAGTAGTTGTGGAAGGGAACATCCAGTCAGTCAGCCTCAGCTCTCTCATTCCTCCTGTTTAAAAAAAAAAAATGTTCTCTCCTTCCTCATAGCTCGTCCTTCTAGGCACTAACTTCCTGATGTCTATGAGTGAGCAATTTGGAAAATATGTGTTTTTATAGTTTCTTTGCATTAATAGAAAGTCTGATTCTATCTATAGAGCACAGCTTTCTTGAAGAATCAGGCACTATTACCTAAAGGGTTTGTGATTATTCTGGGAATTTGAGAAATAAACCAGGGAGTGATAAGGAGCCAGACAGAAATTAGAAAAACATCAAGATGTGTTGTCTCTCTGTCTCTGTCTGTCTCTGTCTCTCTGTCTCTGTCTCTCTGTCTCTGTCTCTCTGTCTGTCTCTCTCTCTCCCTCCCTCCCTCCCTCAGAAAATCCTAATAGAAGTAGTTTCAGTTGGTTTCACTTCATAAGCATCAGGTGGGGATTTTTTTATGTGCTTCTTTCTTGTACACATATAATTTTAATCATGTGTCTCCAAAAGCCTGAGAAACGAGATCGTGATAATGACAGTGATGATGTGGAAAGTAATTTGTTACTCCCAGCTGGCATTGCTCTTCGGTGGGTGACCTTCATCCTGAAAATCTACCGAGCTGAGGACATTCCCCAGAGTATGTATTCATTTCTGTTTGCATTGAGATTGTCAGTTCTCTACTTGATGATATGTGTTAAAATCATACTCTGATGCTCTCTGCCATAGGTTTTTCTTCTGAAAGCACTTCACGGACTTATTTTCATTCATCTGGCTCCATGGAAGCTTCCTGAGCAGGCTCCTGGGGAAGCCAGTTGGTTGTTGGTTCTTAATCCTTGCTGAGTACCTACCTGCCTTTGACCCATACCGTTCTTATCCTTTCTTCCATCAGCATTCTGTGTCTTCTCTCCTTCTAGAGAATAGTAAAGACAGGTGAGCAGTCAGCACTTCTAGCCCCTTTTTGTCCCAAGTGAAAATGTAAAATTCGTCATCAAATACATATGTTTGCTATTAAGCTATTAAAAATAACCAAGAAAAATGGGCTGGGAAAATGGCTCAGTAGAATAAGCACTTCCCTGGCAAGCACAAGGGCCTGAGATCAATCCCTGGTTCTGCAAAAAACGAAAAACAAAAAAATAAAAAATAAATGTAGAAGAATAACCAAGAAGGGCTGGGGAGATAGCTCAGTAGACTAAGCTCCTGCCCGGCGAGTGCAGGGTCCTGAGTTCAATCCCCACTACCACAAAAATATATAAATAAATAAATAAATAAACAAACAAACAAATAAATAAATAAAATAAAAATGACCAAGAAAAAGGCACTAAAGTCTTAGTGACTAGAAATCTATTCTTATAATCTTATCATATTCTATTGTATAATACAGTCTCTAATCTTAGCAAAAGAATGAACACATTTAAGCTGATGGCTTAGCTATTCCATGTGAAAGAGCCAGTACCTCCCCCTTTGTCATTCCTGAGGGCCCGGCGTGCCCACCTTGCCTGACTCCTCTGCTTCCTGATGGCCTCTGGGACACAGACCTTACTCCACATCCATGGGAGGCAGCACCCACGGCTACGGAATTTTCCAAGATGTGCTACCTTTCCTCAGAAAATTCGTATTTTTTTTTTTTTTTTGAGACCTTAGGATGTTTCATACTATGTTTCCCTCAGAAATACCTTTAATAAAGTATATTACACTTCATGTCATGCTCCCTATGTTGACTTACTCAGTTAATCTCTGTCTGCTTTTGGATTTGTTGAAATTGAGACCTGCATTTGTAATAGATTTAGTGTGCTATATATAATTAGGTTATTTATGAGTATACCACATTGTCTTGAATTTCTCTAAAAAAGTAGGACTAGACCTATATGACTTTTGTCCTCAGGCCCCTTTTCCAAATTAGAACCAAATGCTTGAATTTGAGAATTGGCTCTGATTCTGACTGAACTGGCTTTTAAAATTCTACATTCTTCTCCATGAATGATCAATTCTGAACATGATGATTTATTGGTTTATTTTTCAAAGTCCTATTAGATTCAAAACTTTGGGGGGAGATGTCTCTCTCTGTGTCTCTTTGTTTCTGTCTCTCTCTCTCTCTCTTTCTCCTTCCCTCCCTCTCCCTCTTTCCAAAAAGAACTCCACATGCTATTGCTTGCTGCCCTAGAAAACAATTCTTGTTTTCCTATATGAGAGACTTAAAATGTTTGCTGAATATTTTCCATTCTTCTACGAGAATCCGATTTCATTTCTGCATTGTGCAACATTGCTTTCCAGTGGATGATGCCTTCTCACAGACAGTAAAGGAAATATTTGGTGGCACTGCTGATAAGAAAAACCTTGTGGATCCTTTTGTAGAAGTTTCATTTGCTGGAAAAAGGGTTGGTATATAATCTAAATGCTGACACCTCTTGAATAAATACCTAAAGCACTGTGCTTTCCTTGAAGCAAATGTCTGCTTATTCATAAGCAGGCTGTTCTGCAGGAGCACACATTATGTAAATAAGATCATGCCAGATTTCTCCACAGCTTTATAGTAGAATAAAATGTATATAGGAGTCACATTAGAAAATCCAGTCTTTTGAAAGGTTAGTGAAAGGCCTCACTAAATTATTGGGATTCTTTCTCAGCTTTAAACATTATCTTACTCTTAGGCAAGGCAGCCAGACCCATCCCTGCTAAATATAATAGGATGTGCAGTACCCACACAACTTTTAGCTGCTCCTTCATGGCATGGTTTCTACCTGCTTCTCCCCATTAAGCACTTGAGGTGGAGAGAGTTGGGCAAAGACACCTCAGCCCTGTCTCCTGGGAAAAGCTGGGAGACTCTTGGGAGGAACACTGTACCCACCACAGAGGTGACCAAGGCTGAGAGTTTTATTCCTTAGCATGAGAATGTACCCTTGGGACCATTGTAGCCACAAAGAGCTAGTCTCCGTGTATTTGGTTCATGTACTTATGAAAGTAGGATTTAATAAACCGCACACAGCTTACTTGATTCTGTTTCCTAAATTCAAGCTTCCTCCTACTTCACAGGCAGGCCTTAATTTCTAAGTTGCTATTGCCTAAACTACAAATATGGATAGCACTAATCTAGTGGAAGTTTTGAGATGATTAACTAACTTTAGAAGAAATTACTGTTAGCCTGTTAAGTACCAGGTCCTGTCTCATGTTCAGAGAATGGAGAAATGAGCAGATAGGACCCCTGTTCTGCGCAGGTTTACATGCAACCTAGAAGACAGACTTAGCTGCTTCTGTCACTATAACAAAGTGAGACTTAATAAAGAATAAAAATGTATTTGGCTCATGCCTCTGGAGACTTAGAAATCCAAGAGCATGCAATTGGCATCTGGTGAGGGATATCTCAGTGTATCCTAACTGGGTAGGGTATCACATGGGGCGACAGAGTAGCCGCTAGCTTAAGTCTCCTTCCTATGCTAATAAATCCACTACTGACATTGTCTGAGAGGGGTCTAATTGTCTTAACCTCATCTAATTCTAATTATTTCCTAATGGCCTCACCTAGAAATGCCCAGAACATGTGAGTTTAGGTATTAATTTTCCAACCCATGAACTTTTGAGCTACATACTAAAGCCATATCATAGGCAGCAAACAAAGAAACAAGAAATTAAATAATTGCAGACAGTCCCAAGAGCTATACAGAAAATAAAGTGTGCGATATGAAATGCCTAGTGTGGGGAGGCGTGGCTAGTGTAAGAAGGGACTTTGATGTGCAGAGATTTGGGGTACAAGGACTTCAAGTAAAGAGAAGAGCAGTGCAGGGGCCCAAAAAGGAGCTTTGTTTGCAGCACAGGAACATCTGTGTGGCTGGGGAAAAGAGAGTGGGAGGAAAGTAAGACACCAGATCTAGGTTGGAGAGATTTTTGGTGGGGCTCAGGCAGGGACTTGGACTTCATTCTAGGTGCACTTTGTGAATTCATTGGTGATGTCATGTGAAATCCAGAAAGCAAGAAGAAGCGTGAGGATTCCCATAGGGGCCACCTGTAGGCACCAAGGGAGAAAGGTTTCCGTTTCCTCATGAAGATACAAGGGTAATGATTTACTACTGGACTGAATAGGAAAAAAGAATATTGTGCTGGCTTTGGATCTATACCCAAATAATTGCATAAAAGGAGGCAGAAATCCTGGGACAAGAGCCTTTAGGGAAGGGAAGAGGCTCATGGACAGCATCCAAAGTTCCATTTGGATGTGCTAAGAATGGGAGGCTTATCAGACAGTGTATAATAAATGTTCAATAAACGTTTAACTCTTGTTTTGTTGCCTTAATCTAATTTTACACATCTGGCAATTGAAAGCTTATGAAGACATGAATGTTATAAAAGCTTTTCATGTATAGTACAACAAAGATCAATGTTAAAATCATATCATATTTTACTAGCTCTTTTTGAGAAATATGGTTAGAGGGTCAATATATAATTGAGTCTGAGTGCAGTGGTGAAGTACATGCTTTGCTTACTTAGGGCTCTGAGTTCAATCTCAATCACTGGAGAAAAAAATTGACTTTACTTTTTTTTGGCAGAACCAGAGATTGAACTCAGGCCCTTGCGCTTGCCAGGGAAGTGCTTATTCCACTGAGCCATCTCCCCAGCCCCCAAAATAGATTTTAAACAGGTGGCTAAATGTATACGAGGGCCAAACCATTATGAAAACAGTTTGCAATGTATTAATTATTGAGTCTGTCCTGTTAATTTGATTTAAAACTATCTCACTGCTATTTGTTCTTCAATAAAAAAGTAACATAAAATAAAACAAAATTGCAAGTATCAAAAAAAAATGTATACCAGGGCAGCTAAATAGCTCAGAAGTTTAAAGAGACTGCAAGCAGGTGCAGGGGCCAGGGGCTCAATCCCTGGGCCAGCCCAATCCTAGGGTGCGCTGAGACGGCAATTGAGATGGCATGGTGGCACATGCCTGTAATCTCAGCTCTTGGGAGCTGTAAACAGGTGGATCACTACGAGTCCGATCTTGTAGTGAGGCCCTGAACACCCTGTAGACCCTTCCCTAAGATACAAAAAATTTAAAAAAAAATTTTTTTAAATATATAACCAGTAGGTAAACTGATAAAAATCATCATCCAGTATACATGTAGTGAACTGTTAGAAACTGGAAACTTGAGCATCTATAATTTTGTTTTGGTAATTTTGTAGGTTTGTACAAATATAATTGAGAAAAATGCAAACCCGGAGTGGAATCAAGTTGTCAATCTTCAGATCAAGGTTTGATATTTTTTTTTCTTTCAGAAAAAAATCAGGCTACTTTAGTACTTACTGAATAAATGGAGAAATAATTTTTTTTTCTGTTTTCTTTAAACAGTTTCCTTCAATGTGTGAAAAAATAAAACTAACTGTGTTTGACTGGTGAGTTGAAATCAGACATCTGTCTAATTCTACACTAAAGAATTAAATATGTGGTATTCTAGACACTACTCTGGCCTTTTAGAGTACTTGCTTTCCTTCTGCTCCTGGAACTGGGGTGAGGGGTTGTCTGAAACAATAATGATGATATAGAAATGGTTTGGATATTTTTGATTCACTATCTCATAAATAAAAGAAAAGGGGAATTATCTGAAAATGCTCAAAGATAAGAAATTGAGGGTTTAAACAACATTAGGGTGTCCAGAATAGAGTTCAGACATAGAATTCTTTCTTGGAAAAATAACCAAAACACTCTGAGAGCAATTCTTGATTATTATTACACGAATAGATAAAGCTGCCTGATTGAAGGTAAAGAAAATCCAGCGAAATCTTCTAATAGAATAGTAAACAAACACTGCAGGGTTGATTAGCCAGCATAGCATCACCCTTAGAATGAAGGAGTTGGATGGAAGGTCAAACCGGCAGAGCTTAGCTCTCTTGAGCATAGAAACACGCAAATTCATCGCCACAGTCCTCATCATAATTGTCATCAGTGCTCATTGTGCTAGCCTTCACTTTTTGTGCACTGCCAAGGGCCCGGCCTTGTGCTGTTCCTTACCCAAATCACTCCGTTTAGTCGTTACAGTAACCCTGTGCATAGGAAGCACTGCTAGCTTCACTTTACAGAGGCAAAGACTAAGGCTGAGAGGAGCCAGGTCACTTGGCCAGGGAGGTGGAAGGTTAGAGATCAAATAGGCTCTCAGCCTGCCTGGCTGAATCCATAGTTTCTCCTTTGGACAAATGTACATGACTGTCACGTTGGTGACCTATTGCTGTCATGGCAAGAGGACACAATGGGGGGAAAAGAATACATCTCATTTTGCTTAATTACCACATCACTATTAATTTAGAATCAAAGTGGGGCTATGAAGACAAAATACTCCTTTCTTTAGTGTAAAAAAGTTTTATGGTCTGGGACTGTGGCCCCAATGGAAGAGCTTCCCTTGTCTAGAATGTGTGAGGTCATGGGTTCTGTCCTCAGAACCACAGGAAAAACAAGGGTTAAGTCATTTAAATCCCTCAGACAATATATTAAATTTGCTTTAGGGGTCTTGGGGACCCTTGGGATTTAGCTTGGGTGGTGACTCAGAGCTATAATGTCTGCAGTGGGCTGACTGAGCCATTTCCCAATTACCTGCTGTCGCTACAAATGTGAGGTTTTTTTGGACCTCACTTCATATGTCCTCTTAGGCAGATTGTTTTTAATTAGTCATTTCTTGTACTCTAATATACCACATTCTAATCTTTCCAATGAAACTGAACCCTTGGTATTTCTCATGGAGTATTAGACCTTAAGAGTGGACACGGAACTAGATAGGATAAAAAAATAAGAGATGAAGCAGGCAGGAAATATGTGCCCAACCTGAGACATTCATTCATTATCTCACATGCTCTCTGAGATAGTTAGAGAAGGATACACAGTGTTATATTGTGGTGGGAAAATTTGTTCTCATGAATTAGGTAAATTCTGCAGTTTAAGCAAGCAGCTAAACAGACACACACACACACACACACACACACACACACACACACACACACACC
>PVKA01033032.1:0-24747 GCA_004027165.1 Ctenomys sociabilis | reverse complement strand
ATACTTACATTGTTTCTTTTCTCTCTTCCTTTTTATTTATGTGCTTAGTACAAGGTCTCACAATGCAGCTCAGATTCAAAGTAATCCTCCTGTTTTCAGTGTTCCCAGCACTGGCATTATAGGCGCAAGCCACCGTGCCCTGACGCAGTTGCCTGCTCAGTGCACCACAGAAGTGGGGCTGGCCGGGTATGTGGACCAGGAATCAAACCCTAGTCCCCGTACTTGCCAAAGCAGGCGCTTAGCCCTCTGAGCTATCTTGCTGACCCTAGAATATGTATGTTCTCTATAACTTGTAATTAGTTAGGATTCCTATTTCTAGAAGGACTTTATAAACAAGTGGTAAGTATTCCAAAGGATCTTTCCAAACAAAATAAATTTGAAATATATTTGAAGACAAAGCAAAGAATTCCCCTTCCTCTTAAACAGAGCTTATCTATTCTGCATGACTTAATGTTCCTACCAGATAACTAAAAAATGTGCTGAACCTCAGGAAACATTTGCGTGTGGTTATTTGAACTTCAAGAAATAATTGCTCTGTTAAGATTTATCTTCCCCGCAATTGGGTTAATAGAAGGCTGCATTTGGGAATGCAAAGAATTCTTTTTGGAATTAAAAAAAAACCTTAAGCTTTGCAAGCACATTACCTCTAGCTTGACAAGAAAGTTGCCTTTGCATAAGATCTGTCATAGCAACTAGAGCCAACATTTCCTTCTGGTAGTTGTTTAAATAAAATAAATACTTTCTGGGGATTTACAAGATGGGTCATATTCTCCTGGTTATGTACTACTGAAAGAATAAATGACTCTGCAGGAATAAAATACAAGTTTAAAAGTTTTAAAAACAAAATATTAGTGATGTTCACTGTAAGAGAAGACATACAGCAAGAAGAAGAAAGATTTCTGTTCACGGAGAAGCCTGCCCGTTTGCTACTCCTAAGAGTGTGTTTCCTGAACACGATGTGTGTGCGTGGCAGGTGGAATGAGTCTCTCTTAGGTTTTAGATAAGCTGCTGCTCTGAAATCTATCTTGCTGGATTTCTGTTAAGTGACAACGTCGTGAAATGAAATACAAATTAGGCTTAACTAGGATAGGTTGGAATAAAAATGTGCTTGACTGAGAGGGGAAGTTCATGCAGAGTTCAGTGAGTTCACGCCAGCGTGATACGGGGGGCTGGGCACAGTGTCACGCCTGCCTTGGGCGGAACTCCCTGGGACACTAATTCTAGCTGCCCTTGCACAGGGTGCGCTTTCCATAGGGACTGACTTCCGCCCAGTGCGGTTAATCTGAGCCACCTGAGAGTAAATCTATCAGTTTTTCAGTTTTTTTAAAAAATTATTTTATTCCATTCCATTTTGTTTCATTTCATTATTTCATTTCATTATTTTATTTTATTTTATTTTATTTACCAGACTGCCCACTATTCATACTAAATGCATGTGATCGGTTCTCCCAACTTTGTATTCATCTGCCTTGTAAATAAAAACACTTCTGATTTTAAAAGTCACCCTTCATATGTTCCTGAGCAACAACATAAATTGAATTGCATGACATCAAAATACACATTCTTATCTTTACCATCTACAATACATTTTCAGCATAATTTACATAATTTAAAAAGGAACTTTGAATCACTTCACGTATCCAGCTACGGATTTTTTTAAGAAGTGCATAAATCTGAAACAGATGACTTTTTCTTTCCATCTCTGTATGTTACCACTGAGATCAGATAACACAAGTGTCTTTTCATGAGGCAGAGACCAAAATCTAAAGCCATTTGCATGGATAACAATGATTGTTAGCACATATGCCAGGAGTTCAAATACTTCACATTTCTTATTTAATTTAATTCTTCCAAGATGGCTAGGACAGAGAATATTATTACTTTCGTTTCCAATTCACAGATGAGAAAGCTGAGGCTCCCAAAGATTTAGTAATGTGCCAGAGAGACCAGGATAATAATAATAAAACCAGGATGTATACGTGACACTTTAAAGCACAGTAGCAGGCTAACTCACCCTCTGCTGTTTAATAAGTGAGGAACTGCAAAGGAGAGACACACTGCCATTAGGAACGTTTCAGAGGTGGCATTAGTAAGGAGGGAGAAAGCACATAAACCACTTGAAATATTTTTATTGGTTAAAGCTGCTGGTGGATGCAAAATCTCATTTTAAAGTGAAAGAAGGGCCAGGGATAAGGCTCTTCAGCCACACTTTTGGACCCCTCTCTGGGGCACTTGGGGCAGCAATTGAGTCTGGGTGTGGTGGTGCATTCCTGTAATCCCAGCTCTTGGGAAACTGTAAATAGGCAGATCACGAGTCTGATCTAGTAGTGAGACCCTGAACACTCTGTAGACCCTCCCCTAAAATACAATACAAATAAATAAATAAGCTCCGCAGCCTAAGTGCCTGTCTGGCTGTGCAAAGTCCTGAGTTCAACACCCCATAGTGAAATAAATGTTCAACAATTGATGCTGTAAGTTACTGCACAACTCTAAATACACCGGAGCTTAAGGCCAGCCTGAACTGCATCATGAGACCCTGTCTCAAAAAGACAAAAAAAAAAAAAAAAAAAAAAAAAAAAAAAAAAAAAAAAAAAAAAAAAAAAAAAAAAAAAAAAAAAAAAAAAAACACCGGAACCTTGGGATGCAAGCAAACAGGAGGTAATAGCCTCTGTCTTTATTGCACGTGCTTGGACTATTTTAATTGATCAAACCATTATTGAAAGGTGGTTAGATTAGGGAAAAACAATTGATTTAATGCAAGGGGATTTGACTGTAAGGTACTTTAAACCATGGTACTTTCAATCACCTGAATTTATTAGTTCTTCCATACCTCAGTTTTTCAGTGACTTGCTTAATATCTGTAATGAACTGTGACATAATTGTGACATGATTTGTTTACTCCAGAAATTCACATATACATCCTGTGACTGTATGTCCCTAAATGTAGATATTTAATTAGTTACCTTTCTATTTAAAATATTACATGGTACATGAAAATTAAATAAAAATATGATATTATTTTCATTCAGCCCTTCTGTTTTTAATGTATTTTCAAGTAAATGAAAACAATACAGAAGTCAATTTGGGGTGGAGTTTCTTATAGAAGCAACTTCTTTTTAAAATAAACTGAATCTCAGCTGCCTTAGTTTTTGTCTGAAATCTGACAGGAAAAGCTTCCTCATTAAACCTAAATATTGTGTTTACTGTATATGACATTATCATTCACATTCTAATTTAATTAAAACTATATCCTAAACATTACTCAAATTTTTGATGCCCCAGGGAAAGGTGTTGAGAATTCTTTAATCCCATAATAAATTAGATACTTCATAAAGCATTGATTTTTTATTTCATTTTACTTCAAAATAGATTCCATGCTTTGGATTATGAGAAAGGATAGGACAAATTCATTTGTACCACATTTCATTTCAGTTTACAATGTGTTGTATTTTTTGTACACATCATAAAGAGATCCTGTTGACACTTATGTTATAAGCCACATGTAAAATACACACTTAGCCTTTAATCTTAAACAGATTTATTCTGCACTGTTTTCTTTTGGCCTGTATCAGAACAGTTCTTTAAATGATGCATTTATTTGTAAAAATATGTGTGTGTTTTCTTTGAAGCAGCTAATTGCAATTCTGCTTGGGGTTTTTAGGTTACTTCTTTTAAAGAGTAATTTTGTAGGTTAAAATTCAAACAGTTCCTCTTGAAGTGCTTTGTATTTGATTTGATTTGCTTGAATTAAGCATTTTCGGTCTATTTGAATCTCTTCCTATTTCAGCGGAGGCATGGCAGTTAACTTCCGCAATTGGTGGCTTTCCAAGAATGAATTAAACGTGTAAAATGATTTGAGATTCTCAGTGAAAGGATGCTTTAGAGTGCTAATCCCCCATGAATTCTGCCTCCAGGAGCCTGCTTAAATGAGCAGGAAACTTCTGGAATTGAACGAGCATTGTGGGTGGCCAGGCTATGGTTAACAGGAAGAGAGGGGAGATTTCAATTAGAGATGTGAGTTAACTCACATAAATACTATTATTTGTAGTTATGTGTGTGTATGTGTGAGTACCGGCCTACGGAAGAGTCGGTAGACCAAGACACACCAAAAAATAATTTCCCCCATGTGTTAGCATAAATGTCCTGCATACAATGAACTATTTTTTTCCTCAGGAAATTATTTTGTATCTCTTTTATAGTTCAGTGGTTTAAAATACCACTGAATGTGAGTACGACTTGACAAATTAAAGTGCAGCATTGTGTTTGGTGTACTTCTGATATTTTAGAGTTTAAAATTGTTTTTCCATTTCTATTTCCATGTTCATACATTTTTTTCTGTGTATTACAATAGGAAATGATTCCCACAATATATGGCCATGTAGTTCTAATAGAATTGGCTTCAAAAATAGAATTAGAAATCCCATCTCTTATAATTACTTAGAAAAAATCAATTTAGAATTTCTTCTAAAATTCTCCATTCTTGATTTACAGCTACATTGGAGTAGAATGGTTAAGATAGTTTTGAAATAGGGCTGAGCCCTGACAGTACCAGCCATAAACTATTTAAACAAAGTACTTAAGTTGTCCTTCAGCAAAAGCCTCTAGAATCTACTCAAGCATGAGCTCCAGCTGGATTTTGAGGATAGATAAAAGGTCAAATCAGTTTCTGAGGTCAATGATCTTTTAAAATCGAATCTAAAAGTCTTCCCTGCAGACAATATTCTGCCCTCCTAAAAAGAAGTAAGAGTTTTAAAGGGCTATGATGACCATCAATTCATGTACAGAAGAACCCAAAATTCTCATTGTAGTTATCAGTCAACAAGCAGTATTTCCCCTCTCCTTCTCTATAACTCACTAATTCTTATGCCATGGCACTAACAACAGGGAAGCAGATCTTAGCTTATACCTCTCTTCTGGTCTGTTAACTATGTGGTAAAGCCTTTCCGTTTTACAAACCTCAGAGTCCTAGAGTTGGCCTCTACGCATTTCAAGAAGCAAGCCCTCACAATACCAAGTCAAAAAAAAAATCATTATGTAAACATACACCCATATCCCTATAATTGAATTGACAGTGTTGGGTGACTCTATGTAAAAAGCAAAAAGCAAGATTAATTTCTTCATTTTCTAAAACTCAGTTAAAAATTTCCACATCAAATTCAAAACTGTGCCTCCAGTTGTCTAGCTTTCCATCAAGTGTCAAATACATTTATGAAACTGATCGAGGCAGTAGGGGATTGCGGTAGACGTGAAACACTTACAATACTAAAAATGAAGAACTAGGTGACATTTTCATACAGCTATTGCTTACATGGGGAGAATTTGTTTCTTTAAAGTGATTTTGAGATTCAACTTCCTGGTGTTTTCTTAAATCCTTGTTAAACAATTGAAATCAGGTGCTAAATCCTTCAATTTATCAGTGTCAAGGAAAATGAAAATGGATTAAGCAGCCAAAAATGTCTGAAGGTTTAACTGATGAATTTGTGTCTTAGAGCATATTTCATTCTTTGGGCTTTTCTAGTTCTTCATTTTTCCTCATGAATAATGAAGGTGTGCTTTGCCTCACCTTTGGGGGAAGGACTACATCTCAGGCACCATACTGAAGAGTTGCTTCGTTCTATAGAAACATCTTTGATGATATAATTAATGAAGGTTCTATTCAACCAAACCCTCCAGAAGTCTATTTATCAATGAGGACAACATAATAATTCTTCTCCTTGGGGGGCTGTCACTTCCTCTCTAGATGTGCTTAGAGTTCTGGGTTTGTTTTCCTCCCTGTAATAGGAGACACTAATTATGATTTCTAGTCTCATCATTATACTCAAGATTTCCTTTGAAGGAACTTTAACTTACATGTCTCTTACATATCCTAAGAGAGAGAGAGAGAACTATATTAAGACTGGTCAAGATGTCACCCTGTTCTACTGCATTTTATCTTGTTACATTTTCCCTTACCAAGTACCACAGGAGAAGGCTCCACAATTTAGAGGCAGAGAACTGAATGTGCAATTGGTTTTCCTGTTTGGACATGTGCTTGGTTTGCAGTAACATTCATGTATACTTACTGCTGGCCACAGGACTCCCCTACTGATCACAGTGTAAAGGAATATGTAACCCAGTGCCTACTGCTGCAAGCATGAGCTTAATGGGTGAGATCCATATCTGAGAAACATGGAATAAGATGTTGCTCTCAACAATAGGACATACACAATGTTAATGGAGATTATGGATTTACAACTATCTGCAACTAAAATACAAACTTTCTCCGGCGTACAATGCAGCAAAACTTTCAGCAGACATAGATTAAAATACATTTAATGGAAATAACATATTTGTAAAATTGTAATGCACTTTCTTTAGTGGATAGATGTGTTGGAACATTTCACTAACTCCCAACAAAATTGAAGACCTCTTATTTGAAATTCATTATGTATGCATTCTTTATCACTTTAGATTTATTTTAAAAATTGAATTTTTTCAGATGTACTGAATAAAATATGAAGCGGTAAGTCATAGTTGCAGGAACAGTGAAACTGATTAACGATTTTAACTTGATATATCAAAAGAAATAATTCATTTTGAAAAAGAGATAAATGTCAAAAGAAATACATTTTTTAGTGCCAATAATTGACTTAATTAAAAGAAAATTAATATATGGAGATAAAGTCAAAATTTTCATTGGTTTCCAATTATTTTGGAAAATACTATTATTAATGAAAAATGTGAAAACAATGAGCTCATTACAAAAGCTGGGAACATAAAAAGAAAGCAATTTTGTCAATGTGCATACTCTAATTACTTTGAAACCATTCAAAATTCCAAGCTGACCATAATGCTGAGACCCAGGCGACATATTGTCAAGCAACCAACATGAAGCCCAAAGAATTGTGTCCACATGATCAGTACCAATAAAATATTTTTACCCCATGCCATGTAAACACTGAGCTATCTCTATTCTTACTGTAGACAAAACATTAAATTCTCTGTTAAATTTTTTATTGCATTTTGCACAAGGTCTACAAGGTGTCACTACACAAGTCCAACTCATAGTGATTCTCCTGTTTTCAACCTCCCAAGCCTGGGAAACAGGCATGTGCCACCATGCCTGGCCTCAGTCACCATCTCAGCGCATGCAGGGGATGATCAACATCTCTTGGTTGGTCCACCCATTTTCTTAACTGCATTGCTACTTCAAGTTTAAACATGAGGGAGATGGAGGGTAAGGGAAGGAGAATTATATTAGGAGAATGGGTTGGGTGATGGCAGATTGATAGCCAAACAGCAGGGCAATGTACAACGCAAACATAAACAAGGGTTCTCACAAACAAATATTGTAATTACCATGTTGGCCCACCCCTAGAGCGCACTGAGATGGTAACTGAGATTGGACATAGTGACTCCAGCCTGTAATGTCAGCACTTGAGAGGCTGAAAATAGGAAGATCACTATGAATCTGATCTGTGTATTGAGGCGCTGTACTAAACGCATTTTAAATATATATATATATATATATATATATATATATATATATATATATATATAAATGGAGTGGAGTGGAGGATAGAGAGACAAAGGAGAAAAAACTTACATTGTAGCATAAGAGATAGATAGCTACATAATTGGATAAGTTGGAAGTAGTGTTAAAGATTTAGTCAGAGAGGTATGTACAGAGAAATTTAAAAGCAGAAGATAGTGGTAAAAGTTGCAAATGGATTTTCTTGGAGAGAAAAAATATCTGAAATGTGTTTTGTTTCTGGGTCTAACTTTTCCTTTCTTTTCTTTCTTAAACATAAATTCTTGAAAATAACCAGTGCTTAAATTTTATTATATGTCTTCTTAAGAAAACTGAATTGGAAATCTAATGGTTTCAACTCACCCAAACATTGTCCTGTATACACACAGGAAAACTGAGTCCCAGAGGAGAATAATAGTTGGCAAAAGAAAACAAAGATATCTGGTGACAACATTTTCTTCCAATCTAAGTCTTCTGAAGATCAGTTCAATACACTTCTGATCATTTTATACAACAAACGGAAGGAATTCAGAGACTCCCCCAACATCAAAGTGGGTTAAATAGGAATTTATTGGTGGTCAGAAGGAAAGCAGAAAGAAAAGTTCTGCTACTTATAATTTTATTTCAGAACTATGACATAAGACATATGCACAAAAGCTTTTCTTTCATACAAAAGCTTTTGAATTACAACATAGTAAGTATGAGTTACACAGAGTGTACTCTTAAGGAAGACATGAACATTTGATAATAGAAATTCATGGGAGGAAATCCACAGAATTCTGAGGCTAATTGACAGCATATTTAACCGTGAGAGCAATGCCATGTGTCAAATACGATTCAACAGACTTTAAATCTGCACTTGATAACACATGCATAACCCACTCAGACCAAAATTCCTGCCTTTGATTTCTTAAAAGCACATAGACAAGCATACTTTATGACATATTAAGATTCATGATTTGCAACACGCACAAGGATAGCTCTTAACTCTCTGGGCAGTGCATAATAGCAATTCGAACTCTGTAGATGTGAGACAAATACTAAGCTTGAGGGCAAAGGCCAAGGCGGATGAATAGTGAGCTGGATGAGGAAAAGACCCTGCACTCGAATTCATGCATACAGCATTTGATGTACTATTTTAAAATTCAATTGTCTCTTCCCTCCCTCATCTGTTGTTATGGACCTTTGAAATCCAAGGAATTTTTCCTCAATACATGTTAAGGAATATGCTTCAAAATAGCATTATAATCAAAACCTCTGGACCAGGTAGGACACTGCAACATGCCTTGTCTAAATTTCTTACAATTAGGTAAAGTCCTGGTGAAGTTTTTGGAGTAAATTTATGATTAATAATGTATACAGCATAGTACACTTGCTTTTCAGTCAGACAAAATGATTTATTTTCTTTCCTCACTTGACAACTTCAACTTGATTATATAAAAGGAAAACCAGAGCTCAGAGTCTTCCATTATGATGTATAAATAATAATTATAAAATATAATGTTTGCACTATTAGAGAATTAAGTGAAATAATGAAAGAAGGTCACAGTATCAAGTCGATATTATCAATACTATCACTAACAACATAAATTTTGGGAAAAGTTTCTGTCTTTCTTGTCAAAAGCAAGTTTATTCTATCTAAGCTGTCTCTGTATTTTCCACAGTGATTCATTTAATTTGGCTCCATGACTATTTTCACAGATTTTTATAGAGTTATTTTCTTTATGTTTGAGATCTTTTGTTAGGTTTTAATATAAAGCAGCAAGAGAAGCCAGAATAGATCAAAGAAAAGTTGGCTGAAAATAAGAGTGAAGGAAGTGTATTAGATATCAGTACAATACATTTACCATTGGATTTGAACCTATTGCTTGTACTTCATCTGGAAGGTTATTTTTTTCTTTCCCTCAAGGGCTGTATTGCAGAGAGCTAGGAAGTTCAAGTCTGCCAGTTTCAATCTCAGTGAAGTACCTGACAACACTATCAGATGAGCATGAGGGAGAAGAGGTGACTTTGGGGGCTGGGGTAAATTGTATGTGTTTTACAATAGTTCCTCTGGGAAATTGTGTAGTAATTCAACCATGAGTGAATAAAAGGGTTACATTGAATTGCTGAGTAGAAAGAGAAGTCATTTTCAATGGATCCACTTAGGTTAGGTATGACTTTCTCTAACATAGCTTTGCAATTCTTGGTTAGAATTTTTTTTTAAAAAAAGTGAGCATTTGTGCTAAAAGAGATTTTAACAGGTACAGATTTTGGCTTTCCTACCTTTAATTTTGAGAATGGAGATCTGAACTCTTGATTTTTGCACATTATGTCAAGTTTCTATGCATAGTACCTATTTCATTCTATTAATTCTTTTTATATTTATATGATATTACACTTTCCTTTAACCTAACAGTTTCAATTTAGGGAAGCAGCCTTAGTATTTCACATAATTCAAAATTTACTATATGCATTAAAATGCAAACATAAGTAAGGTCTTTTTCTTGTTCTTATCTCTCCCTTTTTCTCCTTTGTTTTTAATCCAGAAAGAGCACCATGTCAAAAACTTGTGTCAAAATTTGTTTCTTGGTTTGAAAAAAAAAAAATCAGAAACATCTTTACATACTAATAACTACAGAGCTATCTTATTTTATTCTTTCAGGACAATATTACTCAATCAGAATGTATTGCAGATAAATTGAGTATAAGAGAATGCTTAGCTGGATTACACTATTTTTGGTTTGAAGAATTGCAGTATTGGTCACACTTCCTGTGGCCACAGGAAATACGCCCAGGATTCCAAGGAAGACTAGGTAACTCGGCCCCTGTGACTCAGCCCACATCCTAGGAGCACATTCAGCTGTGGTTATTTGTGGTCTAATCCTCTGATGGACAAATAGCACCCATGGTCTGATAATTTCTTCTAGGGCATCTTAAGCTACTCAAGTTGACTATTACACATAAATTTCACAAATAAGATGGCCTTGCATTTAGAATCAAATAGCTCACACTGAAATTCCTCTGCCGTTATCACCCTACGATGATGTGTGCATCTGTCAAAAACAGACCAGAGATGAACTGGGCCTGGTGGCACACACCTGTAGTCCCTGCACTAAGGAGGCTGAAGTAGGAGGAACTTTGTGAGTTTGAGACTACAGTTTGTTAAAAAGTGAGCTGAAATCCAGCCTGAACTGTACAGTGAGGCCCTTCTCAAAAAGACAAAAAAAAAAAAAAAAAAAAAAGTGTTGATACATCATAACTGACTAAACTAACTATATTGCTCAGCTTCAGAATACCTTAGTTTTTACCAAATTACATTTTTCTCTCCCAAGACTTCATTCATGATGACGCATTTGTTCTAGTCATTGCATTTCTTGATGTTCCTCTCAGCCATAAAGACTTTTTGGATTCTTCTTGTTTTTGATATTGTGGATAGTTTGCAGAAACACTTACCAAGTATTCAGTAGATTATCAACAACTGGTATTTGGCTAATGCTTTTGTATGCCCTATTATGTCAACATAGTGTGTCAGGATTAATGCACTATGAGTACATTAATTTCATATGGCACCAACATGGTTGTTGACCATTGATGATATTTGTCACTAGACTAAAGCTGACTAACTTTCCCCAAAGGCAGTAGTTCTATTTTCTGGTTTCCATTCTGAACTTTTCAGATGAAAGGTAATATTTCACAGCCCACACCTTGGCAATGGTGAGTTCTGCAACATATTCCTTGAGGGAAGAATATCTGCATAAAATATTTATATCATTTTACATATAATTTTCATCCTTTCTTATCATTGTGTTTTTATTGAATAATGTATATAACTATAGATTCATGAATATTTATTTCACCCTTTGTATTAGAATCCAGTTTTATTTATTTATGTTTTTAAAACTATTCCAGCTTTGCTCATTGAAACTTTAACAGTGGTAGGTGTGTTATCTTGGCATTCTACATTTCTCCTGTCCACATCAGTGTGGTTTGACTGTGTGCTTCAATTTTGCACTATGCTATGCTCTCTATACATATATTTCTTGCTCCAGTCCTAAAAGTCAGCCATTTGTGCAAAAATCTCTTCTCCTGTTTTGAATAAAAAGTATACTGAGGCCAGTATGAGTGGTAGGTATGTGCTATGATTTTAAACTATGTTTCCATTGAATAACCATACATTGGCATTGAAATGCCAGTATAACAGTACTAAAAGGTGGAGCAGGTACGAGGTGATTAAGTCAAAACCATAGAACCCTTTCAAATGACGTTAGTGACTTTATGAAGAGAAGTGAGGAAGTTATCCACCCTGGTTGCCCTTCTGTCTTCTCCATGTGGGGGTGCTTCTTTCATTTGAGCTGAAGAAAGCAGCTACAGAAGCTGAGAGTAGACCTCACTAGACCTTGCACCTGTTGGAACTTTGATCTATAAAATAAAGTTCAAATGAGGTTTTCCACAGTTTGCATAACACACACTAAGTACTGCTATTGTTAGCATAGAGCGTGCCCATCTCTCTGGGTATTCTATGCACCGGTGGGCAAAGGGAATGTGCTTATTTCTGCAGTGTCATCAGGGCCTATCTGCTGAGTATGTGCTTCTATTCTAATATAAGCGGTATTCTCCATATAAGGTGACTGTTTAAACTGATAAGAAACTATTGTAGTAGAAGACACAGTGCCATTAATCCCATTCAGCATAATCCCTCTTGCTTCAAACCTCTTTTCTGCAATCATTCCCACTTTCTTCAGCAGTTCTGAAAGCACTCTCTAATGACTGTCTAAATGAAGCATGCTCAAAAAACAGCCAACAGAAGCTCAGGCCAAGTGCCATTCAATAAAGGCAGCCTACGGAAAACAAGCGAATGTGCGTCCTTAGCTACGTTATTCATTGAATCTAACAGTGTGAAAATTATGTCTTTTCCCCAAACTAAAAATGACCATGAAGGATGTGAGGGTGGTCTGGCTGCGACACCTTTCACCATTGACCACCACGGCTGATTCTGGCAGGCTGGGGCTGTCCCCTCTGTCCATCAATGCTCCGTGTGTGTCCTTTATGAAGCTGTGTACTGGGTCAAAGAAGACAACCATCCACAATACAGGAGGATCTCTCCTAGGTCAAGGATGTGTAAGTAGCTGCTCGCTCCTGCTAGAACCTCCAGACAAGCTTTCAGAATGACCATGAAAAGTGAAATTTTTCTATTCATTCAAGACATTGCGGCCACCAGGAAAGAACCATGGAGGGCACTCACAAAAGCACTTTGCGCTTGCATCAGTGTGTGGTAAACGTGACGGGGTGTGTTGAAAGCATAGATGAGAACTTCATGAGGGGATTAATGCCAATGTGTCTTTCACAAGGATAAAAATCCTAATTTAAATGTTCACCATAGTTTCATAGCCCCTCCCACCTCTGCATAGCCTTCCCTGTGTCTTTTTCCTTTTCCTTTCCTCTTTAACCGCATAACAGCTTCACCCTTAGCTTTACTCAGGCAGTACTTGTGCATGTGCTGACTGTCCCACACTGCGTTTCGAAAGGCACCATTTCAATTCCTGCTTGCACGCCATGGAAGATGTACGCACACTTTGGTGTATTTGTTTTGTATTGGCCATTTTGCGTGCTTTTTATTTAGATCATTGTGTCTCTTTTGATGTCTATTTTTAGTGAAATCTAATAAGCTGGTTATTTTTTAAACTAATTTATGTTTACTTTAATTGTGAAAACTAACCTTTAGATTTATGCTACAATTAAAAAAAAAAAAACTTCTAGTGAACTAAGTAGTAGTCTTTCACAGTACAGAAGAGACACAAATGGACAGTGAGACTGAGAAGGAAGTCAAAAATCTGCAAAACACCAAAGTGAAAAAGGAGAAATATGCACATAACAGAGAGAAAAAGTCTATATTATAAAATTGAAAGACAAAAAAAATACAACATCTTGGGTCAGGGAGACAGCTCAAAGGGATAACACTTTCTTGGCATGCGCAAGGTGCCAAGTTCGATCCCCAGTACCATGAAAAAAAAGAGAAATAGAAAAGAAAGATACATCTCCCTACTGACAACTATTCTTGATACAGAAATTATAGAACTTTAAAGAAGAAATGAAACAAATTTTTCAATAATGTCAGAAATTATAATAATTCTATGGATGTTTTTTGTTTTTATTTTAAAGGTCTACAAAGTGTTCAGGGTCTCACTACTAGACTCACAGTGATTTTCCTGTATACAGCCTCTCAAGAGCTGGGATTACAGGTGTGTGCCACCACACCCAGTCTCAGTTGCTGTCTCAGCGCACCCTGGGGAGGGGGGCCAGCATGGAAGGCCTGGGGATCTAACCCCTGACCCCTGCTCCTGCTTGCAAGTGTTTTAATCCACTGAGCTATTTGGTCGGCCCTATGGATGGTACTGACAGATATGATCAACCTATAAAAGCTATCTTGTATTTATTATTATGAAATATTTATATACCTTCTAGACAAAAATTATGGAATTTATATATTATTTACTCTCAACAAGGGGGAGTATTTTCCAAAAGTAAATTACAGTTTGGGTTAGGTTTAATAGACAAAATGATTGGAAAATACTGTATAGGTAAATGCTAAATGAGAGATCCCTTGGTATCTCCTTCTCTGCTACACTCAGTGGGAAGATAATTTATTGAAATCATACCCCTCACAGAGAAAAGGAAAGACCCAGATAACAATGTAAAGTGTTTTGTGTCAAAGAAAAACTATAATGCCAAAGAATTCAGAATGAGAGGAGAGAATCCTGTCTGGATTGTAACTTTGCACTTTTTACTGAATGTTGTAAAGATGTATCATACACCGAAAAAATATTGAATAAATTTGACAAATTGATGATTTCACATTTCCTGTTATATTATCCTGTTATATTATGAAAGTTTTGGCCAACCTGGATTGAAGTGATTGGACTGTTAAGTGATTAAACTTTTATGACACTGACAAATCTGACATCTACCAGAGGCCACCGATTCACTTGTTCAATTCTACTCTACATGTAGAGTTTTTTCAGATTTAAGTACCTGAACTCTGAGGGAATTGTACTGGAATAAAATTTGTAGGACCTGTTCCATCGCTAATTTTGACTGAAGTCTCATATACTCCATTCATTTCAAAATTATTAACGCTGCCATCTTTATCCAACATAATCTCCAATAATATTCCTTTGTATATTTTCAATACAATTTGTTTCTTTTCCCACAGACTGCAATGTATTCCATGACAGCTTGGTGTCCTCACTTAAGTGTTGCATTTAGGATCTAAAATTTCCCCCAAAGGTCCTATACATTGAGAGGTGATGGGACTTTCAGAGGTGATTAATTTTCTTCCCTTTTGACAGAATTTCCAGAAGTCCTATTTACTGTCTTTCTAAAGGAATGTTGACTTTTTAAGGACATATGAGATGCCAACATTACATTTGTATACGAAAATGATTGGTCTCTATAGAAGATATTTTGACTGGTAGCTAGGTAAGTCACTCTGTCAAGAGGAAAGAGGACTTGATATTAGACTGAAACCACAAAGTGTCACAGAGAATTCTGTGATTATCATACGTGTACGCCTTTCAATTAGGGTCAGTTCTTTCATTCCTTAGCTGACTCTGATTTCCAATAACCAAACATCTTCAAAAAGGCACATAAAAATGGCCAATAAATGTGTAACTTTTTGAGATTTTGGTAATAAAATATTGACAGCCTAAAGCTGTGCCTAGTATTCATTTGTCTCTAAAGATTTCCTTGTTAGAAAATAAACTCTAAAGTGCTGATGATTTTCTTTAGTCTGTTTTGAACTTCTAAAACTCGGTGAAATATCTTTGTGTTCCAGCTGTTACCAGGATTAGTCCCCAGTGCTCTGTGAAATATAACCTTTGCTGTGGTATTGCTGCTGTGTGAAAATCCAGTGGTTTAATCGTGTCATTAATGTACTGCAGTTGCAGAACTGTGTAGAAAACTGGTGGTGTTAAGTAAAGATATAACATGAAATGATTTCAAAAACTAAACATAAAAGAGATCCTTCAGCAAAATTTCTAAGTTATCTCAAATACACATTATCTGTCTTTTCTCACAGTGAGAAAGAGAACACAGGACATAAGAAAAGGAGTGATTGTAGCTATAACACATTCTCTACCATAGAAAAGTAAAACAGTGTGGTTTGGGAAGCATCAGTATAATCACATCGTTGCTTTAAATTAGAAATGTTCCTCACAAAAAAATGATTTGTAATGTATTTTTATGTAAAATATACCAAGCTTGTCTGCCCTACAAGTTGCAGTAGCCACCAATTGCCATGGAATAGGCATGCATCTTCCTGGAAATTTTATTTAATCTTAACTCTTTTAATTCAGAATTTTAAACATATGTGGATGTGATATGGAATAAAATGAAATGGCAAGATATATTAAAACTTCACAGGAAAAATTTCAAGCCTTCTAAAGTTTATGATTCTGCCTAAATTTCTCTTTCTGCTTCTGTTAGAAACTTAGATGCATAATCATATTTATAAAGCCCAATTTGTAGTAGCTAAATCTTGGAATCAGCCCAAATGCTGATCAATGGATGAGTGGATAAAGAAGATATGGCATTTTTATACACTGAAGTACTATTTTGCCCTTGAGAAGATTAAAGAAAGATGAACTGTAGTCATTGATATGTAAGTGGATGCACCTTGAGCCCAAAGTTTTTTTTATATATTTGGTACAGGGTCTTGCTATACAGCTCAGACTCATAGTGATCCTGTTTTCAGCCTCCCCAACACAGTTATTGCTGGTGTGCATCACCACACCAGCTTTGGGTCACTGGCTCAGTGTGCCAAAGGGTAGGGTCAGCATAGCATATGGTGCTAGGAGCAGAACCCTGGTCTCCATGCTTGCCTAAGAAAGTGCTTAGTCCACTGAGCTATCACGCTGACCCAAGCTCACAGCCTTCCATAATGCATTGTTTCACTGGTTGAGGAACCAAAAATTTAAATGAGAAGCAAAATGTATAATAGATATTGGGAAGTGGAAAGAAAACATTCAGCTAGGAAAGGGAACAAGAGAGGGGATGTGAGAAAAGAAGGAAGCAAAAAGGAGAAAGAGAAGAATGGAAAATGCTTTGGTAAATAAGGAGCGTAAGAGTGGTAGAAGGGAGGGGAAAAGAACCATGTCGTAGGATGTGCAGGCATAAATTCTTCATGATTAATGTGAGCGCTGTGCATATCTAAAAATGAACCAGTAATATAAAATTTATTTGGAAATGTTTAAATGCAAAGCTTGAAATTAAACCTTAATTATGCAAAAAGAAAAATCCATTCTCTATTTTAAGGGAAGTGCAAACTATTTAGTAATTAATATAAAAAGCCCCTTAAATTACACATGAGTCACAGTGCACAGAAGAAGCAGAATCATTACAGGTGATATAGAAACAGAATTAGATATAGAAAGTAGTTTTTGTGATGAGGTTATTGGTGAAAATATTCACTCAAGACTGTGCCTAGTTATTGCCCAGTTATAAACCTTAAGCTCTGTTTGTTAATGGTCCACAAGGGATCTTGGACCAGTAAAAGGATGAACTGAAATTCAGTATAAAATTTCAACTCATAGAGATAAATTTTAAATTGTTTTCATCTCACTGCCTCCAGACTTGGTGCTTTAAACATCCAGAGAAAGGAGAGAATTATACCACCAATGACAACAGATTTGTTCAGAGTTTCCTGTCCTGAGGGAGTTGGTTGATGAAAAGAAACTCTCAGATACTGGGAGAAAGCTTTATTCTGAATATTCTGAACTCAAGGAGAGATAGACTTACAATTTAGCTACAAAAGTATCTCAAAGTCTTGGATTCAGCATAGAATTTCCATCTCTGCAATATGGCACAATGTATACAATCCTACCACCAAGCCAGGAACACATCTGGGTGGACCCAGGAAATGTGGCAACCCCTTTGTTTATTGGCCAGGTCATTTAAACCATAGAATACTCCTCCTGATTAGAGACAAATATTTCCAGAAAAGTAAATGGAACACCACAAAAAATAAAGAAAATAAAAGGTGGAAGAAAAGAAAAAAGTTATGACATAGCTTTACTACATAAACTTAGTATAAATTATTTAATCTCTTCAACAAAGTTAGAGAATGAATTTTTCTAATTTTTCACATAAATAATAATATGCTTAGAATTGAATTAAATAATTTTCTTCAAAGATTATGTTAAATGTTGGAGTAAAAACTCAAATTTGTATTTATTGTATTTCTTTATCAATTTCTATTCTACAGTCCTTCCTCAAGAATTCAAGAAAAAACTACAGGATAGTCTTTCCTTCCTTCCTTCCTTCCTTCCTTCCTTCCTTCCTTCCTTCCTTCCTTCCTTCCTTCCTTCCTTCCTTCCTTCCTCCCTCCCTCCCTCCCTCCCTCCCTCCCTCCCTCCCTCTTTCTTTCTTTCTTTCTTTCTTTCTTTCTTTCTTTCTTTCTTTCTTTCTTTCTTTCTTTCTTTTCTTTCTTTCTTTGTTTTTTGGCAGAACTGGGGATTAAACTAAGGCCCTTGTGCTTGCCAGGGAAGCTCTTATTCCACTGAGCCACCTCCCTGGCCCTGACTTTTCTTAGCATCCTCTGATTGTAGTAGTTTTTCTAAACTACTTTAGCTTCAAATTTGTACTTCAAGAAGTCACCCAGATAGCTCATCAGGCTAAAGCACTTGCTTAGGCAGAGCTCAGTGGCCCGGGTTCCATCCCCAGGCCTGCCATGCTGGCCCTGCCCCCCAGGGGGCACTGAGACAGCATTGAGACTAGGTGTGTTGGTAATCCCAGGATTCTCGAGGCTGAGAACAGGAGAATCACTAAGAGTCTGATCTACATAGTGAGACCCTGTACATCCCTGTAGATCCTGTCCTAAATTCATAAAAAATTTTTTAAAAAATTGCACTTCAATGTGAAGTACCAGATCCAATAAAATCTAATGCTAATTTGATTTTTAAGAAAAATGACTCAAATTAATATGAGCATAATATTGTGTACACATTCAAACATTGCCTGTTCATAGAACTTGTCCTACTGAATACAAATTTTTCTATTTATTTTTTTTGTCTTGTCCTTTCCTTTCCTTTCCTTTCCTTTCCTTTCCTTTCCTTTCCTTTCCTTTCCTTTCCTTTCCCTTCCTTTCCTTTCTTTTGCTTTCTTTTTTCCCTCCACTTTCCCTGCTTCTTCTTTTCTCTCTCCCCAGTCCTCCCCCTTTCCCATCTTCACCCCCTCTTTCCCATAGTTCTAAGGATTAACAGGTCAGCACCCTTCACATTCCCAAGTTCCTTTATTTTGTTTTGTTCAGGGTCTCCCTATTAAATTGCTAAATTGTCCAGACAGGGCTGAAACTTTTAATGCTACTTCTTCAGTTTCCCAGAGCTTGAGACCACCTAATCAGGCTCATTTACTTCTTTTTTTAAAATTTTTAAATTTTTTTTATTTTTTTTTTATTGAAGTACAAATATCAATAAGACAGTTTAAGACACCTTGACAAGATGGATTTGATAATTTAATACATTGCAAACTGTTTTCATAATGTTTTGGTATCATAGAAGGTGCATACATGATATTATATTTACAGACATTATTATACTGTATGTCTCTTATCAGTAAATTAAGAGAGTGTAGGTGTTTGAGTATCTTATTTTTTATACCTGAATTACATCAAAGATTCAATAATTAATACTTTCTACCTTGTTATTTTCCTAGTAGTTGTCCATATTACTAGAAGCCGACATAATATCTTGTCCATCATTTACTTCTAATATATCAGATTTCTATCATAGTCTTAGATGTCATTTAAGATCTCAGCAATCTTGAGTCACAATTAAAGATTACAATTATATTAACTGATGATACTAGAACATTCATTTAACCTAAATTTAGTTTAAGGTCTTAAACTAGCTGGGCATGGTGGCACATGCTTGTAATGCTAGCACTCAAAAGGCCGAGAGAGGAGGTTTCCCACAGGCTTAAGGCCAGCCTGGGCTAACTAGTGAGTTCAAGCCAGCCTGAACACCATAGTGAGACTCTGTCTTAATAATAACAAGAAAAATATTCTCACACTTTCTGAAAATGAAAACTCATCCTAGCTAAGATGTCATAATGGAAACAGGTGCGAGTAGAAATCTCAAGTGTGTATTTTCTCTGTCCTTGATTCAGCCACTCATTTCAGCAGGATGGTTCCATTCTATGTCTTCATGTAAACATTTGTAAAGAAGTGAAAAAGGATTTTAAAAAGTGACAAGCTCCTTCAGCTGATACTGCAATGTAGTGATTACAATGTTTCATGAGAGACATAAAAATCATGAGCACGTCTATATCCCTCAGATTCCAGGGAGTAATTTCAACTGGGGGACTACAGATGGTGATGTGTGAAAAGCGCACAGCTGGGAAGGGCAGGTGTGGTCTCAGCCCCTCATGCTTCACACAGTTTGGTGGAAGCCCGTGTCCCTGGAAGTGGGAAAAGTGGGAAGAGGTTCTCCATGGTTTGTCTCGCACTTTGTCTTGCCAATACTCAGTGCTCTTGATGACAGATTTTATTTACCCTGGTGAAATGCTGACCTGGAAGCACATAAGACAAGAGGGTATTAAAGAATCAGAGATGGTTTTGCTTTTGCTGGGTGTGTCCTGCAGACACGGCACCCAATTGGCTTACCCAGTTGGTGGCACTTCGAAGCACTTGCTTTCAGGTCTCGGCATTAGCCACAAATACTACAATAACAGGAACGCACAATATAAGACCTTGATACTCAGGATCTCACTATTTTTAGAAAATATGCCTAAAGAATGGCTTCCATTACAGAGATCGTATTTCTCCTGTTGCATAGTCACAGAAGATAAGTGAGTTCACCTAAAATAGAACACAAATTAGAAAAATATAAACAAATGCTAGCCTTTCCTTTTGTTTTGTTTTGTGCCACAAAAATAAATAAATAAGTATATAAAGCATGAGGCATAGCAGGCAGCTATCTGATAGCCAGAAAAATAGATCCAAATATATATTTTGAGATTTTTGTCTTCATCAATAATCTCTACTATTAGATTCTAAACTGTTCAGAAAGCATATGCAGATTGTTTTTATAACTCTACAGTTTGTTATAAAAATGCTGACAGAATCATAATTCAGCCCTACTAAAGCTCTTTCGGATACACTGCCGCTGAGCAGAGCTAGCTTCAAGGCACCAGTGTGTTAAATAAAGACAGGTGGTGCCAAGCCTCAGCCAGAGTGCCATGGACGTGCAAGTCAGTCTTTTGAAGCAGACAAGAAGAAAGAGCAAGAAAGTGAAGATCAGTCAGGTCTACTGTGGCCCTGCCAAATGTTGATCACAAACAAAGGTGGCTTTCCACAGGCTGAGTATAAAGAAAGCAGCGTCTCCTGCCCAGAAACAGGAGCAACACGTACTATGGGTGTCCAACCAGGACTTTTGCTGCCTAATAAAGGGTGAAGACACTCGCAAGCCAGATTTTGAGAGGCACTTGCATGTGCACGATGCTCCCTTCTTCCTCCATCAAATATGGTGTCACAGTGCATTCATTGAGTTCAAGACCCCGCTGAATGTTCTAATTTGAAACATTTGACTGCAAGCATCCAGAAAACAGGACCTGAGGATTTCATTTCCTCTCTTTTGGAAATATATAACTTTAAATGTCAATGAAGGAGCATGTATTCCAGTTTCTGCACAGGACACACATCTAGGTTAAAAATTAAGATAGGCCCTGAATTTACCCCCAATGTGATCACTTACAGGGGAGGAATGAAACATTCCCAAGGGTAACAACTTCCGACAGATGACACTGCTACTCGCCATTGTTTCAGCTGTCCTTGTGAGGGTGATTGGTGGCAGAGAAAGAGGAGGCTAAGTGCTAGGAGCTGCCATGGCTAATTGTTCTTCGTGAACTCCTCTTACAAAATCTGCATTGAAACTCAGGCAAAGGGTAAGCTCTGTAGGTGTGACCATCGGTCTTGGCAATGAAAGAGGCTGTCCCTATGACACATGCACAATGTTTCCTGGAAATGTAGCGATCTCTTCCTCTCCCTTTCATCCCTCCAAGGCTCACTTTTCTTGGGTCCAGCAGCCATGTGTGGAATCACAATGCACCTGGAAGATGAAAAGAACCTGCCTGTTATTAGTTTCCTGGGAAATTTACTTCTTTATTTGGAGAAATCAAAGTGAGAGGCAATGAATCATTTGGGACAGAATAAAACAATATTCCATCCAAGCATTTGGTATCAACATGATTTGAAGAGGTAATTTTTTGAAAAGTTTAACTTTTTATATTTTAGTAGCTATTTATAATGAAGTGTGGGTCCAGGGAGATAGCACAGTGGCTTAAGTACCCACTGGATAAGAGAAAGGCCCTAAATTTGATCCACAGTTCCAAAAAAAGTATAATAAACTGTGATTCTAAATGGTACAATAAAGAGGCATTGTACAGGATGAATTCAATTTGAAGCGCTCTGCTAAAATCAGGACTATCAAATAGTGGAAATGTTTGCCAACTCAGGGCACCCAAGGGGAACCGTTGCTGATAACTGTGCAGAAAGTTAGTTGTCCTCTGTTCTTCTTGATGGAGAATATCAGTCTAGATTAAGCAGAGCAAGTTTCCAAGTTGGGATTCCTTCACTGCACCGCAAGCCACTAGATTTTCTCTAAGTGAAGGTGCATGAGACTATGGTTCAGTTTGGTGGCTCTATGTGGAGAGGCAATGTATGTGTGGGTGGCAGGGCCTGCATTTGAAGAAGAAACTGACTGATAGCTGTGGCATTTATTTTGCTTCTCGCACTCTCCTTCTAAACCCAGTGAGGGTCCGTCAGCTGGCTGGCTCTGGTCTGGCACACCTCTCAGTTGCCTGATTTTAAGTACCCCAAGAGATTCACAGGTCACAAACAGGAGCCTGAAGACCTGAGTGGCGAGTGCTCTTGGTTCAGCAGTTTATGAATCTGATCCTTGATCTGAGTAGTGCCCCCATGCTGATGTGAATTTCAAGTGAATAGTTGGGTAATATGAAATTCTCTTGTAGGACTAATTGATGCAAAAATCGAGGAAGGCTTACTATTTACACGTTAAAATAGTTTTATTTATACTTATGGACATACACAAGTCTAGTTTATTGTTTCTTTCTGCTACTTTCACTTAAAAGATTAGGACTCAGATTAAAACTTAAAAATATGTGATTCTGGTATAGATGATAACTTAATGAGCTCTTAAATTGATCTTTTGCTAAATGCATTCTCAGGTCATTATGTACATGCATTGATTCTCCATGAATTTGACTGGTAGTGAGTATATTATACCGGGAAACTTCTTTGCTCCAGCTTCTGTCTTCTCAATCATAAGTCTTCAAGCAAGAGAGAAGCAGAACTGTACTGTCATGTGCTTTTTCTTGTTGTTGCTTCAACAAGACCCACCACTAGAAGCCTTATTATGAATAGAACGTTAACAGTACTTGAAAGCATTTCAACTAAGACACAACAAAGAACAAAAACATAAAATGAAGAAATTAGAAAAAGAAAAACCTTTAGTTTGGAAGGCAACTATGCTAACCACTATACCACCAACGCTCTGGCAAACCCTTTAGTTTGGTAAAATACCAGACTGGTCACTATTTTCAAAAGCAATCTTCATGAAAGAATTAGGTCTAAATTTATAACTTGTGTGCATCATCTGTTTTCTGGATCCAAAAATTCCACATTCCCAGAAGTGATCACCAGATCAATGATTGAAAATAGTCTAAACATAAATATATCATTACCATGGTTTCATCTGTACAAACCATGATAAACAATTAATTATTTCCTTATATAATACAGATAACAGTTTGCTTGTACTTTATTAGGAATTATAAATAATCTAGAGATTGTTTAAACTACATAGGAGAACATGTGTATTTATATACATATACTGCACCATTTTGTATGATGGAATTAAATAACTGTGGATTCTTATGCCCCACGGATGTCTGGGAATTAATCTCTCATAGGCACTAACCAGATATTTATGTATTCCTGTGTCACAAGGTGTATACTGGAATTTGTGATGCCAAGAGACAATGATATAGTCATACTGTATCAGGCAGCTTTTCACTGCTATGAGGAAATAACTGACATACACAATTTAAAGAAGAAAAACTTTGCTTTCACCTAATTTCAAGGACTTTAGTCTGTCTTGAGCTGGTTCCATGAAAAAGCAGCATAGCAGAGGAGAGCTGCTGACCTCCAGGCTGCCAGGAGGTAAGTTAGGGTAAGGAAGAACCAGAATGAGCTCAACAGCTTAAAGGCACTTTCTCCACTCTGGCCCGGCATCGCAGGGCGCAATCAGCAATGGATTTAGGAGTGGATTAATTCACTGATAGGATCAGTGTCTTGGGAGGCAATCCCTTTCTGAATACGCCACCACTGAACACAGGGAACTTGTGCAGAATTACTTTTCTCTAAAACAATAGTAAACAGATTCCTCGGAGAAGACAGAGCAGTATGGTGACTGAGGTATGGGTTCCCATCCCATCTGTCCTGCTGTTTGGGGTGGAGTGCTAGCCTGTGCTATGCTCCTTCCTTGATGCTGGTTAGAACTATACACAATGGGCCAGGGAGATGGCTCAGTAGAGTAAGCGCTTCCCTGGCAAGCACAAGGGCCTGAGTTCAATCCCTGGTTCAGCCAAATAAATAAATAAATAAATAAATAATAAATAAATAAATAAATAAATAAATAAATAAATAACACAATGAAGATACATGCCACTATGTCAGCCTACAAACTAATATCAGGAGTAGCATTTTTCAGGATGCTGCATGGTATTTTTTGGTTTTTTTGGTGCAGGATCTCCCATTCATAGTGATCTTCCTGCTTTTTGCCTCCCTCTTGCTGGGATTACAGGTGCGCGCCACCACGCCCGGATTGCATCACCGGCTCAGCGCACCTGAAGGCGGGCTGGCGCGGCATGTAGAACCAGGAGTCGAACCCTGATCCCTGTGCTTACCTAAGTAAGTGCCTAGTCCGCTGAGCTATACCGCAGGCCCTGATGCTGTATGGTAAATGAATTCTCCATTTATATTTGGAATAATAGAAAACATTTAATCTGAAACACACTGTCTAAATGTTGTTTCATTCACTTGTATATTGTACCAAAGTAAACACTGCAGTCTTATAAAAGGGTTATGTCCCTAAAGGTACCATAGTCTCATTCCTAAGCTCTTTCTTTTTTTTCTTTCTTTCTTTCTTTCTTTCTTTCTTTCTTTCTTTCTTTCTTTCTTTCTT
>PVKA01033031.1:0-24758 GCA_004027165.1 Ctenomys sociabilis | reverse complement strand
CACCTAAGGTAGTTGAATGTCAATGGAGTGCCCACTTTTGACAGGTGTAGACAAAGGAAGGGTTGTAGAAAGAAAAAATCATGATGTGTGTGTATAGACAGTACAGTTGGGATAGATATCGCTGTGCTTCTACATAATTCTATGAGAGGCAAGATCTGCACTAATGGTGGTTGGACAGGATATTATGTCGGCTTTTAGTGCTATGGTCATCCACTAGGTAAATAATTATTGAATGTTTGATATAATTCAGCCATAAAAAAACCTGTAAATATAATATCATATAAGCACCTTGTACAATACCAAAACGTTATGAAAACAGTTTGCAATGTATTAATTCATCGACTCTGTATGGTTAAGGTGTTTTGAAACTGTCTGATTGAGATTTGTATTTCAATAAAATAAAAATAAATGGAAAAAAAAAAGTGTAGTGAATTCATCACCACAACCAACTTCAGGATGTTTTCATCACTCCAGAAGGAACCGTTGTGTTCCTTAGCTATCGTCTCCCAACACATGTCCAGACCTGGGCAAGTACGGACCTGCTTCCGGTTTCTGAGTTTGCCTCTTCTGAATGTTTCGTATGAAACAAAGGTGACCCCGGGGCATGCACTCATGTGAACTTTTTCACTTATTTTCAAGGTTCAGCCATGTAGTACGTATGAATACTTTATTCCTTTTGTTGATGCAATATGCCATTTTAAGAATGAGTCATAATCCAGTTGGGGGCTTGTTTTTACTTTTGGGTTATTACGAATAATGGTCCTGTCAATGTCGTTGTAACCAGTTTTTGTGTAGATATATTTCACTTCTCTTAGCTATTTATGTAGTAGTGGCACTGCTAGATTTTATGACAACTCTTAAGTTTGATCTTTTCATGAACCACCAGACTGCTTTCAAAAATAGCCATGCCGTTTTGCATTTCTAACAACAAGTGTATGAGCCTTTTAAGCCTTCATTGTCAGCAGTGCTTGCTACTGACTTTTTGATTAGGGCCATCCTAGGTGCATGCAGCATCATCACACCGAGTTTGATTTGCCTTTCTATGATGGTGGATGCCAAGCCTTTTCTTTATTTGTTTAGTGACCTTTTGCATATCTTTATTTGAGAAATGTTTTAAAACCATGCCTTATTGTATTTCTATTATTGTAATATAGAATTGTAAGAGTCCTTTATTATTCTGTAGACAAATCCTGGTAGAGGATTTGTCTACAGAATAAATCCTGAATAAAAAAAAAAATGTGATCCCTTTTTTGGATTATCTTTAGATTCTGAATACTGATCTTCACAGCACAAGGACTTTTAATTTTGATGCTGTTCAAGTCATGGGTTGCATTCTATCTTTTCTTGTTCTCTTGGTACCATTCCTTGGTTTATTTTTACATGGGGTTCTTCAAAGGAACTCCCAAGCTTTGAATGTGGGTGGAAGCCAGGATTTTGAGGGCTGTGGAGGAAGAGCAGTACTGAAGCTGATGGCCTAAGTGATAGAAACCAGTAAACTTAGAAAACGGAAATTACATCTTTAGGCATCTTCGTAACATACCAAAGTAGCATCACAAAT
Organism: Ctenomys sociabilis; assembly: GCA_004027165.1. Classification (NCBI taxonomy): domain Eukaryota; kingdom Metazoa; phylum Chordata; class Mammalia; order Rodentia; family Ctenomyidae; genus Ctenomys; species Ctenomys sociabilis. The sequence goes on along the minus strand of PVKA01033031.1, from coordinate 23,200 downwards.
TGCTTTGGAAATGTATTGTAATCATACTTCTCATATGATTAACATGTGAAAATAATAAGCAACATTCATTACTCAAAAAAGTATAGTATGCCACCACTAGGTGGTGATAGCAGCAGCCTTTAATGAACAATCTCATTGAGCTGCAAGACATGGTTTATCATAGACCCCGGATTTCCAGCTAACCTATTACATTCACAAGAATTACTTCTTATATCATGTATTTTAAACAATGAACTTTTTAATAAGACCAAATACTGACTGTTGAGAACATACATTTAAAAAACATATACAGAGAACAAAATAAACATTTACTGAGCACTTACTATATGACGATAGAAATCATTTCATGTAATCCTCACAACATGCTACCAATATATCTTTAGCACTCTCAGTTTAAAGAATGACTTTGTGTGCAGTCACACAGTAATAATACATCAGAGTTCAGACTGCCTGGAATAAAGCTTCTATACTTGCTACTCTGTCTATAAATATAAATAGCGCAAATTCACATTCAGTTAATTTTGATCAGTCTCTGCAGTGCTAGGTACTATGCCAGTAATCATTGCAAAAGTGGACACCACTTGGACTTGTTTCTATGAATCCTGATGGTTATTTAACATTGCTTGATTTTATTTAGTTATTTATGTTTTGGTACTGGGGATTATATCCAGAGATAGAGGCTACACTTGGTAAGATTTTTCTTGCCTCCCAGCTTCTCTTTAAAACCAACACCCTCTATCACAAGATTTCCTGCAGAAATGAGTCTGCAGTTTTCTGGCAGGGTGCAGATTTCGTTTTGAGCCCCAGGAACTCTGTTTCTTTGGTTAGCTTAATCTGCACTAACTGCCTGACATCCTCGCTCACACAAATCTCCTGAGCTTCTTGAAGGTACAAATTCTGTCCACTTGCTCTCCAATGTATCTTTAGTTCTCTCAGTGCTTCTGGCGAATAGTAAAGATGCACACAGTAATATGTGCTTTTATGGCCTCCTGCTGCCCCTATCCCCTGCCACACATCTTAGCTTTTGCTGTTGAATTAGATTTGAAACTGGATTTGAACTTGACCAATGAATTTTTCTCTTTTGCAAATCTGAACTTTGGCAGGAATCCCAAGGATGAGAAGCATGGTGTTTCTGGTGGCAAATCCCTGTAAACAGTGGCCCCTAACCCTTGGGGCTACTCTAATTGCTAGTGCTTTCCTTCAGTTTTGGGTGATCTCTGTGTTCCTATAATGTAGCCTCTCTTTCACTTAACTTCTGTGAGCTTCATGAAAGTGATGCATTGAAGCTGTCATATTTATTAAACAATTGCCTCTCCCTCTCTTTCTCCATTTCTTTCTTTCCTCCTTTTCCTCTCTCACTACCTTCCTTCCTTTTCTTCTTCCCTCCTACTCCCTCCCTCCCTCCTTCCTTCCTTTTTTCTTTCTTTCTTTCTTTCCTTGCTTCTCTTGCCCTGTTTTCTCTCTTCCTTCCATTATCTTACAGCTTCTTCTCCTTTTATTCTCCCCTAATATGTATTTCATTGAGAAAGAATAATTTCTGCTTTCTGCTCTCTGTACATTCACATAGTGATTTAGGGCTTTTTATATCCTGCCATGAAATTCTTCAATAGTCTTTATATTTCACCTTCACATTAAGTTTTACTTCCTTTTATGGATAAGGAGTGTTCTTCTTACTTATGTGCATCTCAAGAGGGATCACTATGTATGACATTTATACATGCCCATCCCTCTGTATCTGTAGGTTCCACACTTACAGACCAACTAGCCATGATTTGAAAATACTTAGAAAAAAAGAATCTGTAGTATAATGCATAGACTTTTTTGTTAACAACACACCAAGCTATTTACCTGGCATTTATATTGTATGAGGTATTATTAACAATCTAAAGATTGTGTAAGGGCTAACAAGATAGCTCAGCAGGCTAAGTGCCTGCTTAAGCAAGCGAAAGGGCCAGAGTTTGATCCCTGGTACCACACGCCATGCCAGCCCCATCCCCCAGCACACTCAGCTGGCAACTGAGCCTGGGCACGGTGGCATGTGCCTGTGGTCGCAGTGCTGGGGAGACTGAAAACAAGAGCATTACTACTAGTTCAAACTGCGTAGTGAGACCCTGCACAAAACACAAAACATAGTGATAATAAAAAAAATAAATAAAAGATTGTTTAAATCGCATGGAGCCTGTGCATGAGGTTACACATAACTCCTTTAGCATCTGCAGATTTTGGCACTGACCTCCTGAAGATGCTGAGTGATGACTATAGTTTGCTTTTCTTTGGTATTTTTTGGTAGTCTTTGGTATTTATGATCTATAAGACAGATCCTCAAAATTAATTTAAAAATAGCTAGAATGTACACTAGAGAATTCCTTCTACCAGAACTAGAAACTGTCCTGAACATTAAGGTTGTCTTCTTTAAGATTTTAAAAGATTATTATATAAATGTGCTGAATTTGTGGGACCAAAACTTAGGAAACAATTTTTTCCTTAATATAAGGAAGAGTAGAGCTGCAGATGACTATGAATCTACTAAATAAGAATTAGATTCAAGGGTCAGTGAGGAAAAAGGGGCAGATTGACAATGGAAAAATCTGTACTTAATTTGTTCCTCATACAGAGTGTGGAAAGACCCCAATCACATCTGTGGAGAGACTCGCGCTTACCAGTAGGCTTTCACACCTTGAGGCAGTATCTGCATACAGACATTTTAGCAGTTCTGATTTTAGTGGATCAGTGTCCACTTACAAATGCTTAGTGAATGTTTAAAAATTAGTCACAGGGCTGGTGCGATAGCTCAGTGATCTAAAGTGCCTGCTTAGACGAGCTTAGGCAAAGCATAAGGACTGTGGCTCAATCCCAGGGGCCATCTGCTGCACCAGGCCTGCCCTTAGGTGGATTGAACCAGTCACAAAAGCAAATGAATAAAATGAAATAAAATAATCACTTGTGATAAGCTGACTGTATAAGAAAAAGTTCCATGAAATTTCTCTTCACTTTATTATCATTTCTCTTTCCATTCCAAGTCTTAAAGTTGTATCATCTTTAACACAAATTAATCATACTCAAATGTGATATGTGTGCTTATATATGCACACATATATGTTTATATACATGGAATGTATATATTAAATGTGTTTATATGTGTACAAGTATATAGTGTATGTGTATACAACACATGTATATATAATAAATAAATTTTTAAAATATTTTTTAGGCAAAGGTCTACAGGGTGTGCAAGGTCTCACTACTAGATCTCACTCCTAGTGATCTGCCAGTTTACAGCCTCCCAAGAGCTGGGATTACAGGCTCGTGCCACCATGCCCAGTTTCAATTGCTGTCTCAGCATGTCCCAGGGGCAGGCCCAGCATGGGATTGTACCCCCGGCCCCTGTGTGGCCCTGTCCCTGTGCCTGCTTGCAGACACTTTAATCCACTGAGCTATACTAAAATTCTTCTGGATAGTATATATGTCTATGTATACGTGCACACACAGAAGTTTTTCCACTTTTATAAAGAGAGTCATCCTGCTACTTATGACAATATGGATGGAACTGGAGAATATTACTCTAATTGAAATAATGTAGACACCACAGGTGTGTTATCTGCATGGTCTTGCAGGGATTTTTATTTTTATATTTGTGTGTATGTACATAAATGTATTTAGTACAGGGTCTATAGGGTCTCACTACACGGACTCATAGTGATCCTCCTGTGTTCAGCCTCCGAAGCACTGGGATTGCAAGTGTGTGCCACCACACCCAGTCTCAATTGCTGTCTCAGCACGAGGAGGATTGAACCCTGGTCCTTGCACTTGCCTGTGCTTGCCTAAGTAGGCACTTTAGACCACTGAGCTATCTCACCAGCCCCAAAATATTTACACTTCTATGCATTCATTAATCCACTTACTGAGTCATTTATATTCACTCATGCACTCATTTCTCCAAGCATGTGTTGTGTCCTTTCCACGCCTCTTTCCCTAGGATCAGCTGAATGGATGACAGCTACAGAGATCACTAAGGGACACTCCTGGCCACTGAATCATGGTGTCCGGAAGCAAGTACAGAATTAAGCCTTGATTAAAACAACATGATTAGCATCACTCCACAGGCTCTAGGAGCACAAGAAGAGGAGAATGGTTCTGAGAAGGCTGGTGAAGCCTCCAGAGGTGGCAAACTGAAGGGTGAAAAGAATGTAATTAAGTGAGCAACTGCCACAGTGTTTGAGGGAGTACAATAAGCATGAAAGTACAGATACAACTAGGTACCCACTGCTCTGGGAACCCCCGGAGGCTACTCTGCCTGGGGACACAGAGGAGATGGGAGGCTCCCAAGGCAGAAGCTGATAGTACAGACCTTGCTCTAAAGTCAGTCTAAAGTCAGTAGATGTCTCTAACTTAAGAAAAGCCTGTGGGATGCTCCAAGAGGTTCCAGAAAAAAGAGGACAGGGTTTTCCAGGGGAAGCAATTGCAAGACGGGCAAGGTGGGAACCCTCCAACAGGGGGCAGAACTTTGAGGATTTAGCACATCTGGTTTACTGGAAGATCTTCCTACAGTTGTGTGAACCCAAGAGTGGGGCTAGGCCTGTCTGAATCTTTGGCTCCCAGGCACCTCTGTGCCCAGCTGGGAGGGGAACAGTCCATAGTTGCAGAGTGCTCAGGACCTCAGGAGAGATCACTCCCTCACTCCATTTTGGAAATGAGCTGTGATGGAAAAAAAAAGGAAGGGAGAGAGGATGATGTTAGTAAAGCATATCATTCTGCATCCATGGAGTAAGGGACGAGAATGGTTCTTGTGACGATTCATTTTCGGGGCCCATGTGACTAGGCTGAGGAATACTTGGAAGCCTGGTGAAGCATTATTTGTGGGTGCCTCAAAGTTCTGCTCCCTGGTGAAGGGGTCACTCTTTGCCCATCGTGTAATTGCTTCCTCTGTGAAACCCCATCTGCTTTCCACTGGAACCTCCTGCAGCATCCCACTGTCATTGCTTAAGTTAGAGATGTCTATGGACTTTAGAGCAAGGTCTGTGCTCCTGAGCAAAGTGCATCTGGTGGTTCAGTGGCGGTGCTTCCCCAGGAGCCTGGGGTGTGGGTGTGAATGGGCTAGTGGGGGGAGCTCAAGTGTGGACCTGATCCAGTGGGCCAGGACCAGAGACACCAAAAGCAGAAAAACACATATGCGTCTCTGTCTCAGTGTTGGGACATTCTTGCTCCCTTGCCCTTGGTGGTGGAGTTCCAGGCTCCTCAGTCTTTGGACCCTAGGACTTACAGGAGGGGCCTCCAAGTCTTCAGGTTTCTGACCTCATGCTAGAATCACAGAAGGGTCTTCTCTAGTTTTCAAACCTTGGGATGTAGCCTAAGCCATGACACTAACACCCCAGGCTTTCCAGCCTGCAGATGAGATGGTCTGTGATGGGGCTTATCAGTTTCATAATCGATGAGTGAACTACAGCAAATCCTCCCTACCTCTCTCTTTAGGTATCCTGTTGGTTTTATTTCTGGGAAACTCTGTCTCATACAAACCTGAGCTGCCATGCCAGAGCCTTCTCAGCAGCTTTTTCTAAAACTCACCAGGAAGGACCTAATTTGGAGCCTTGGGCCTATGTTACTCCCCTGTTTGAAGTTCCCCTTCACAGAAGCTCCTCTCCTCTTGTTAGTTAGGGTCGACCACCCAGCCCTAGCTTCCCAGTGTGGCTCATAGGTTTGAATCTTTAAAACACTTCACACATCCTAACAGCACACACGAAGCACTAGATAAATGGCAGCTCTTCTAATTTATCTCTGCAACTTGAACCAGCTCATTACCCAGGAGTCACTAAGTCTATGCTTTCCATGGGGAAAAAGAAATCCTCTCATGTGCATTCATGAGATCAGACTCTTTGTAGCATCTCTATAGTTTAAATGGGTCTTTCTTGGAATACAGCAGCTTAAAACAAGGGATGGCTCTCACCTGGGAAGAGAGGTGGGAGAGCTATTCTGGAGCCTAATGCACTTTGGACCTGTGTACACTGCACTCACTGAGATAGCCCCTTCCCCAGCTCATGTGGCCTGGCCTCAGAATGTCATGTTATTCAGTTTCTGCCTCTTTGTCATTAGGTCATTAGAATGATTTCAGGGTGTTTTTCATGTGCAGAGATGGTAGGAACGATCAACAAATGTCCTCCTAAGGGTGGGCTTTCAGGGCAAAAGAGGCTGAGGAGCTAAAGCAACCAGAGATGAATGCTATGCACAGCACAAAATATAAAGACCCAAGCAGCAGCCATGGTATGGTATACGTCTTGCTTCTCCTTTGCTCCATTTCTTTCCATATCTGTGTCCACTTGTTTAATTTGGTGGGGTTCCATTACTACACAAGCATATTTGTTTCTAATTTGCTCTCGCCTGTGTCTTCCAGACCATGATTTCTAACAGGCACTCTGCTGATCTGGTAGAATTAAAGACCCTGGGAAAATAGTTGCTATTTGAGTATAGGCAAAGACAGAGAAGTAAACACATCATGATAGTGATAATCATAGCAAACACTCTGCTTTCCCCCTGTGATGAGATGTTCGAACATATTATATTTGTTCCTTTATTCAGTGATTATAGCACTGTGAGGCAAGTACCAGTTTTCATTATCACTGCTTCAGAAGTGAGGGAACTCAGGTGCAGAATGAGGAAGGAACTGGTCTAAGGTCTCTAACTTTTCACAGGGCCAGGTGGAGGCTCCCTCTCAGGCTCTTTTATTGCATCCTCAGTGCTTCCTGCACCTCTGATATTTATGTTTCTCAGCATAGAGACTCAGCACTAATGGGCACCACAGGGAAAGGTTCCAGGAGGAGCAGACACCCAGGCCTTGAGTGCATGAAGGTTGCCAAGAGGATGGGAAGAGGTCTCATGGACTGTGGAAGCAAGGCGCCCCAGGGACAGAGCCAAAGTGGAAGCTGGAGAGGCTGGTGGGAACCAGGTCCCAAAGAATTTTCTTTTTCAAAGTAGGAAACGCCCATACACACACATCATGATTCTTCCTTTCTATACCCCTTCCTTTGTCTACACCTGTCAAAGATGGGCACTCCATTGTCATTCAACTAATTTAGGTGTGTGAACTCGATGACACAATCCAACACGGTCCAGCATTCCACAACAATAGTGAGTTATCTGAAGAAGTTGTCGACCATAGCCATTTACAGCTCAACTTATTTTTATGGCCCCTCATTTTTATACCTCATTTTTATACTTTTCTGCTGGATGGTTAAGACCTAGATAGAGCAAGACCTGCATACCAACACATGTACTTTTTGTTTCTGATGAGGTCAGTGAAGTCCCCTCAGGATTTATCTTGCAGTCCTATACCTTATTCTGTAGATCCTTTGTCTGTGTCATCCATGTGGATGAGTCACGGCCAATGCTTGACCAGTTTTCTCTCTGTGAGAGCCTGAGAGAAAGTTTACTCTCCATGTGACTCTCCCCAGGCACACTATAGAACTTCAATCTCTTTCCTCTGTGGCTCCATAATCTCCTTGTTCAGAAAATTTGGAGCTCAACTAAATTTCATGATGTTGCAGTACAGGTTCTCCTATGTCCTGAGTCTTCGCTGACCTTGAAAGGCTAGGGCCAAAATGTTGGCTGGCCTTGAGGCTCTTCCATTTCTCCAGTTCTGATATATGAACTTAGGTTGTTAATCATCCAGAAGAAAAGCTGATTAGTACCCTGCAGCATATGCCATTCACATTGCCTTATCGGACTAAATTGATTTTACTTGTTGTGCATTTCCTTTTGTATTTCTGCTTTTCGCTTGTTATACTAGGGAGACTATACGATATTTACACATGTGTGTCTGGTTTATTTCACTTATGAGTATATGTTTAAGTGGCATCCACTTCAATATAAATGCTTCAAGCTTATCATTCTTAATAGCTGAGTAATACTCCATTATATAGAAATACCACATCTTTTTCAACCATTCCTAATGTGATGGACATCTTGGTTGTTTCCAAGATTTTGCTATCACACGTTGTGCTGCTATAAACATAGGTACACATATATCACTATGATGCAATGTTTTCAGTTCCTCTGGGAAAATTCCCAGTAGGGGGATAGCCGGCTTGAATGGGATTTCTAGTCCTACTGTTTTGAGGAGTCTCCACACTGACCTCCACAATGGCTGTACCAGTCTACATTCCCACCAGCAGTGGAGATGTATGTGTATGGACAGTACAGTTGGGATAGATAACGCTGTGCTTCTACATAATTCTATGAGAGGCAAGATTTGCACTAATGGTGGTTGGACAGGATATTATGTCGGCTTCTAGTACTATGGACAACCACTAGGAAAATAACAAGGTAGAAAGTATTAATTGTTGAATCTTTGATGTAATTCAGGTATAAAAAATAAGATACGCAAACAGCTACACTCTCTTAATTTACTGATAAGAGACATCTGCTATAATAATGTCTGTAAGTATAATATCATGTATGCACCTTCTATGACAACAAAACATTATGAAAACAGTTTGCAATGTATTAATTTATCAAATCCATCTTGTCAAGTTATCTTAAAACTATCTCATTGATAGTTGTACTTCAATAAAATGAAAATTAAAAAAAAAAGTAGGAAATACAAGAGCTAGCCAAATAGCTCAGGGGATTAAAGCAGCTGCAAGCAGGTGCAGGGGCCAGGGGTTCGAGCCCTGTGCTGTGCAGGCCCCCCCCCAGGTGCATTGAAATGACAATTGAGACTGTTGCAATCGTGGCGCATACCTGTAATCTCAGCTCTTGAGCGTGGCTGTAAACAGGTGGATCACTACAAGTCAGATCTAGTAGTGAGACCATGTAGACTGTTCCCTAATATACAAAAAAAAGGAAATGCAGACTCCATTCTGAGGATGATGAGGGTTTCCAGAGAGTTCCAGGAGGATCACTGTGGAATTAGCGTCACCTGTGATTACATGTATGTGCTTTGTGAGACCCAGGTTGTGGAGTGTGGTGGCTCTGAGGAGTGGTCCTTCCTCTCTTAACGTTCTTCCCTCTTTGTGCTGACCCCCCCCCCCAAAGACAACACTGTGCTCTTTCATTTATTGGAGCAACATATAGCCTACAAACATTTAGCCCCAGTACATTCCCAGAACTGTGCATTACAATTATGGAAATGAACACAAGAACTGCCAATAGGAAGGCAGGGTTCACTGGTGAAACATATACAAACACAAAGCAACCTAAACCAGCAAACAAGTGGCTACAGAAGATGTGTTATACATACACCGGGAATATTACTCAGCCATAAAAAGGATAAGTTACTGTCATTTGTGGAAAAGGGGACGTGTTTGATATGATGAGGCTAAGGGAAATAAATCAAACACAGATGGTTAAATATTGTACCATTTCTCTTATCTGAGAAACACAAATATAAGTAATATAAGGAACAGGATAAAACATGGATGATAGGAAACAGGGAGGTGGACTTTGTGGAGATGGGAAGGGAGACTGGGGATGGCAGGAGACAGAGGGCATGGAGGAGAAGAGGGAGAAAAATGCTCAAGATGTGATAAGAATGTGCACCCCTTCCCCCAGAAGAATAAAATTACTATGTATTACAAGCATATACTAATAAAAAGAAACTACAACAACGAAATCAATAGGCAGGTGCTATATAGTGGATGCATTTAAAGTGAGGAAGATGATGACAGAAATCACAGTGAGTTTTAACAGCTGAGAGCACAGATCTGGAGTCAGATGGCCCTGAGTTCAAATCCCTGGTCTGCTATATAATGGCGGTGTATCATTAAGTTAGTTGCCATGAATGACAAGGATGGATCAGAACATCACTTGCTTTACAAGGTGGTTAACAAAACTAATTGAGTAAACATTCTAGCTACTTAATACAGTACAACAGCAAGAACCCTGAAGTGACAATGCTCCCCAGCAGATGTCACCACTACATAACCAGTTAGGTGAGATATTATCTTCTTCAGGTGAACGACCTAACAATCCCTCCCAAAAACTCAGTATAAAGGCCTTTCCTCTCACAACACAAACTACAACAGTGCATTAGATTGTGAGTTGAACAATCAGTCAGGAGTGACAATTGCATGTTTGTGCAGAGGTCTCCTAACCTTTTGGACTCTTACGCTGTCTCCATGTCCACTCTGGTGGAAGCCAGCTTTCTCCAAGCTGTCCAGAAATCATGGCCTGACAGGACCTGTCCCATGGCATCCACTCGGTTCTGAAGATTTCAAGCCACTTCTGAGAAGACCTGTGAATAGTCGTTGGAAGTACTAAGATGAGAAATTGGGACATAATTGCCTAAAGGCTTCGCGAGATAACAGCAGGTAGCACTGTGGGGGATGGCTTTATAAGAACTGGATTTGAAACTAATACTTCATTGTTTATGAGTAAACTTCAGTGGCTCAGATCTTGTTCCATGACCTCTGTAGCCATCCGCTTAGGCCCAATATTGAGTGAATAGTACTTTTCTCGTACTTGATTCTAGCACAACCAGCCTCTGAGAGAAAATGGGTGAGCTGTGGTGGCAAGGGTCATTATATACTCATTTACTTAGAGTTTTATGGACATTTTCCTTCAGGTGAGACTCTGTGTTAGGGGGAAAGAAACAGAGATGAATAATGCCCTGCCCATTTTTTCCATGCTGTTTATAGTCTGTAATTTAGTGGGAGAAACAAATATGCCTATAAATATAATGCCACCCTCTAAATATTCTTGAAGAAGCAAAAATTGGGTGGGAAGAGATTTGATGTTGGTGCTGAAGGGTGAATAAAAGTTCGTCCTGTAAAAGTGGGATAGAAAAACATTCCAGGTTGAAAAATACAAACTTATAAAGGTAAAGAACCAATGAATAGGGCTACCGCTGATACGCTGTGTTAGCTAGAGTAGTTTAGACAGTTAACTGAGTGACTTTGTAGGAGCTTTGATCCTCACTTTGTAAATATCCTGAGCAGTGCAAGAGGAGGGCAGGGTGATGGTGAGGGTGTAAACTCTCCCTTCCCAAGACGGTGGTTGCCTATTTACAGTGTAAGGGAGAAAAAGGAGGCTTCCCCTCCCCTTTCGCTCTTGCTGCTTTGCTGCCTTCTGCAGCCTTGAACGGCTGCCCCTGCACCCCGCCACTCTGCCTTGGAGCCAGCTGGTTGCCTACTGGACCCTCCACAGACAGAGAGCTAAATAAATTTTTCCTTCCTTAATTTTGCCTCAGGAATGAGAGAAGAGTAACCAAGACAAATAGGAATTGCTCTAAGCGCAGAGTCTGGGTGCTGGACAGAGGAAACATTGTGGGGTTAGAGAGGAATGAAGCTTTTGCAAATGGAACTGAAATACTCTGATGCTGGGACCACCTGTCTTTCCTATGGAGGTGAATGATTCTGTAATTTCTGTTTCCTTGCTAGGCAATCAGTGCTAACTTGATTTTATAAGGGCCTGGGCTGAGATGTAAAAGGAAAACCCCACTCCTCCATTTGGCACACTTCAGATGCCAAATGTTTGGGTATTTTTGTTTGTTTGTTTGTTTGTTTTGTTTTTCTTTGCCTCCACTCCATACATTCTTTGCTGATACCGACTGGGTGTTCTATTATTTAATTCTGTTCTAACAACAATCAATTACGGTTACACAGAGCTTATAAGTCAAAGGCTCAGTCTCTGAAGCAGAAAGCCTCTTCAGACTCCTTCCCCAACTTTCTGTACTGCTGTGTGCCTTTGTTGTAAATCAGAGGATCCCCTTTTGTTCTCATGTTTGCCATCATGGGTGCATGAAACTCAGGGAAACACTATCCTTAGGCCCCCAAAGAAGTAGCCAAGGAAAGAGTTACAGGAGATGATCCCCACACGACCTGAACACAGGGCCCTCTCTGTCTCTGATCCAGTTGTGTGCTCTTCTTTCATCCCAGAATAGAGCATGCCCAGCTCACTAGGTAGGGCTTTTATGATGCCCCCACTGCATATCACAATTGACTATGTTATTCTGTATTGTGAATAGCTCAGTCTTCTCCCCCCATGTGGAGGTCAGAGGTGGGGGCTAAATGTTCCAGCTCTTCAGTGACATTGATTTGTCTAGCAACTAGGCCCTTTCCTGAAACTGCCCAGGGACTACAGGTCACCTGCCAGCTCGTTAACACAAACTTGATGAGTCTGTGGGTCTTGCAGAGGCAGAGGTCTAAAGGACCATCATGGTGGTAAATGGCAAATCAGAGTGGTGAAGGGATCCCAGAATCAACAAGAATTAGACCCTCCTACACTGTCTTCTGTTTGTTCCCTCTCTCTGGGTTTTAATTCTGTTCTAACAGCAATCACTTCAGGTTATACAAACCTTACAAGTCAAAGGCTCAATCCTCGAAGCAGAAAGCCTCTTTAGACTCCTTCCCCAACTTTCTGTACTGCTGTGTGCCTTTGTTGTAAATCAGGGAATATATGGATTTACAAATCTCCTCTTTGGTTTTTCTTGGGGCCAGCCCTCCCCTAATCTGCCCATGTGAACTCCACCCTTAGCCCAATAGGATAAAATACTCTGAGCTCTGTCTCTGTCTTGAGGGTCTGTGGCTCGTCTTTTAGTTGCCCTCCCACACCTCACAATAAAGGATTTCTTTGCTTTTACCTGCTTCTCTTTCATGCCAGAGGAAGGAAACTTACATTTAAGTGCATTGAAGGGGTTCTTAGGAATAATAAAAGTTACCCTTCTTCTCTCTACCACCCCAAAATTCCAAGGGACAGAAAATGAGTCTATATACAGCATAGAAATTATTCATTCATAAAGGAAAATGAAATGGTGCGACTTGCAGGACAATAGATGGAGCTCAAGACATCATGTCAAGTGAAATAGGTCAGGCACAGCAAGGGAAATGTCACACGGAATATCTTCCAGATAAACTAAACATATAAATAAAGAGTAAAATAAAGAAGTGGTGGGAATCAGAGAGGCTGACTCTTTGGCGATGAGGAAGGGAATCAGAGAGAAAGAGAAGGGTAGGGGAGAGGTAAAGGGACCAAAGATGGTCAAGATAAAACATTGTGTACCAATTCCCTGAATTAAACGTGACTTTTATACATAGTGAACAAACACCAATAAAAAATTCATTAAAAAAAAGAATTCCCTAAGGTGTTTAGGAGCTCTGTGCCAGGAACTGGAGATAAAGACCAAGTAGATGTTTGTTTCTATGTTACAGCATCACAGAGGAGCTCAGAGCACAGTTCTCTTGGCCCAAATGAAGGATGGCCCCAGGAGAAACGATCAGTCTTAACATGTACTAGCCAATAATAATTGTTGTGTTAATAACTGCTGATCTTGCTGAGTGCTATCTGTCAAGCACTGTGACAAATGCAGTCTGTATGACTTCATCTGATCCTCATCATAATCCTACGAAGAAGGCTGGGTAGTATTGGGTGGAGAGTTAAACATCATCCCTCTGGAGCCAGACTGACCAGGCTCAGATGCCGACCCTGAAGAACCTTATGACCTTGGAAACTGTCTCAGCATTTCCCTGTGTCTTGATGTTTCCACCTATAAAATGGTGCTAAGAGTACCTACTGTTGGTACAGGAGTTCATTTGTCGGGAGGGCAGCTCAAGAGCTAGGGTAGCCTGAAACTTTGGGCATGCAGAGGCCATGGTGGTGTAAAGAGTCAATGCTTCATCCAACTGGCACCACTCATGCTCTACTGTGGATAAATCCAAGAAATTCAACAGGTACAAGCAATCACCAGAAAGCTATTTGTTGTGATTGGAAAACATTCAAAGGAATGGAGAGTTTCCCAGATGATTTAATAGTTTGAGGGTGGCACATGTGAATGAGCAAGCTCAAGGTATATGAGTGAGTTTACATTCCACATCGAGGTTTTACTTAAAGTTTACATTTTGTTTAAATGAGAAGTAAGATCAATGTAATATGGCTTAAACCTTTCTCCGAAATTTATGGCGTCTTTTAATAAACCTCATAAAAGACACTTTTAAACATATGCAGCGTTCTTAATGTAATGGATCCATTCTTGAAATATATAGTATTTAGGTTGCATCTAAAATGCAGTAAAAGTATCACAAAGGCTGTAAAAATATTGTTAACGGGAAGAAATCTCTTACGGGGATAAATATTTTCTTGGAAAAGGAAAAAGCTGTGAACCTCTCAGGCAGGGAATGGCTTAGTTTTGAAAAATAACAACTTGCCTTTTTTATGTCCTTTCTGTGGCTCTACTTCAACCAATTATTAAATTAAAACAAGCTGTTGCCATGTGCCCCAGAAATGCAGACGGATTTGATGTTGTACCCTAAGTTTGCGAGGACAAGTTCCATTTAAAGCTTTAATGAGGTCAAGGGAATAAAGCAGAAGGCTGGCTGAGTCCTTTGTGTTATTTTAGGACTGTATCTTAGAATTACGAGGCTTGCATAATGCCACGGAAAGAATATGGGATTTAGATTAAAAGCCCTTGGTTAGAGACCTGGCTGTGTTATTTACTAGCTCTTTGACCCTTGGCATAATCACTCAAAAACTCTGAGGCTCAGCTTTTCAGTTCTGGAAACGGGGCTTAAGAATACCTGCAAAGACCTTGTGGTCTCACTTGTGCATGGAATGTGACAAAGTTACTGTCATAGGAGTTGATGATGGAGCCTGGGCTACTGGAGGCTGTAGACTGAAGTGGGGCACTAAGAGCGGAGAGAGGCCCAGCTAAGTTTATTGACTTGCAGTTAGGCATGGGGCTTTCTGATGAGCTATCATTGCACAGCAAGGTGACACTAGATCACATGGTAGTGTGACTGCAGGTGACAATAATGTGCTGGCTATTTCAAAGGCTAAAAGGAAAGATTCTGATTGTGTTCACCATAAAACAGGTAAATGCTTGAAGAGATGAACTGGCTTAACTTGCTTTAAATATATGCAATGTACACATGTATCAGAGTATGAAGAAGTGCTCCGCTCCCATGTCTCTTTCTATGGTTTTATGGAAATTATTTTAAAAGATGCAGAAAATATAGAATGAATACCTGCAAGGCCAACCTGTGATAGCAGAATGCATTAGAAAGGACTCTGTGAGCCAGAGAGGCATGAAGTCCACATGGCGTTACGTACTTACCAAACATTTATTGAACATTTATTATGTGCACAGAGAGGGTATTAGGGATGGCCAGAATGATTGCGCAGCAGGCATTCAGGTAACTCTTCTTCTGCCCCCTCCCATGGCCTCCTTGTGTTTTGGCTGAGCTTCTTCTAAACCATTCTAAGCAGAGAAGAATCTTCTCCATTATCAACAAGCAATGTCTACATCCCTTTCTGGAGACCTGCTTCCCATGCTATCGATTATCACTGTCAAAAATTTTTCCACTAAGTGTAACTTAGGACACATACCGTGTGAGTAATCAAGAATCAGGCCGAGCTGTAGCTGGAAAGAACAATGAGTCCAGCCTCTGTATAGCATAGATGAGGAGATAAAATCACGCAGTGGGGTGAGAGTGTGCCTTGCTAACTCGGATTTCAAGGAACACGTGTCTCAGGTCTATTTGTGACTCTCACTAAAACAAGGAAAGTCATGCTGTTCCTAGCTTCCACTAGCCTCAGTGTCTCACAGAACTTCATGAAACTTCCGACGTTAGTCTTCACAAAAGGACAGTCTTGAAGTGAGATGGACAATGAATGGAGGATTAAAGTAAAATATTAAAGATTGGATGAAAAGAAAGCTCTAGTTCATGCAGCTTTTCTTACTTACCTCCTGTTAAATATTATCAATATTTATCACTTTCTCTTAAGTAAAGTACATTTAAAAAAGATTTATCAATCTAATAGACTATAAAATGTTAGGAGACGATGGCCATTAAGCTACTTAGGTTAATTCTTTGTGGGATGTACACCATTTTTTTCTTTTTATCTTCACAGCATAGATTTTTATTAACAAATCTGAGGGCCCTTTACAAATATCCAAGCATAATGTCTGGGAGAAGGTGGACATACTTGTGTAAGATTAGCCTTGTTTTAAAGACAGGATACCTGAATTGTAGGAAGTTTCATGACTGATTTATATAAAGTACATGAGAAGGAGAAAAGAGGATTCTAGAACAGACCCCAACAGTATTGTTCTAAAATCATGGGCTGCTGTACAACATTTACGAGCATGGACCTTACAGCCAGTGTCTTGGATTTGTCTCTGGGATCTTCCACTTATCATCTGTTTAACTCTTATAAAGTTGCTTAACAATCCACATCACAGCTGTCAAATAAGGATAATACTTTTTCTTAGTTTTTTTTTTTTTTTAGGGAGCGGTCATTTGAGACAGGGTTTCACTATGCAGTTCAAGCTGGTTTTGAACTCACAGTGATCCTCTTGTCTCAGTTTCCCAGGTGCTGGGATGAAAAGAGTGGGCCACTGCATCCAGCTTCTTTCAACTGTTTTGAGAAGCCAAAGGTTTAACACCTCACTGTAGACTTAACACAGCATTTTCTCAGTAAGTTAGCTGTCTTTCTTTGTCTTCATAGAAGTACATCTTTTCAATATTTCATAATGCACACACATACACACATATACTCATTAGTATATTTACCAATGGTGCTTATTGTACAGCTTAGTTAGCAACACACTTTCACCACTGGTGTCAGAGCCCTGGAGACATATTTTATTCTTCTTGCCCCGTGTCATGTAGCACAATTATGATTTCCTAACTCAGCATTATTCCACTAGAACAAGGGAATATGGCATGATTGGAGCAAGGGAAAATCTTCTTTGTTTTATGTGGAATCACAGTAGTTTTCCTAAGGAGATTTTCTTCTTTTTTTCATGACACATTTATTAATGGCATGAATTCTGTTTTTGAAGTGCTGGGAATCCAACCCAGGGCCACACACATGCCAAGCAGGTGCTGTACCACTGAGCTTCAGCTACTGCCTCCTTTCTGGTACTTTCTTCTTCTGTAATGCCTCCTGTTAAGTTCCTATCTTTAAATCCTTACCCAAAGTTTATTGGCTTACTTTTTTTTTTTAACCAATCAAGACTATGCTTCCTAGACCACATCAATTTTAAGATGAAAATAGTGCTCCCAAGTAAACCTTCATCTTGTAACTCCTTCGTCTTGTAGGTGAGGTTAGTTTCCACATGTATGCTCTGTAAATCAGCCTGTGGTTATTCTGAATTTCCCACTGTGTTTTCTTTCTTTTCACTCATATCTCAATGGTGGTATTTCTGGTTGTGAAATAAGCGATAGATAAAACCTATATCGTTGCTGAGTGCAGATATAAATACTGACTCTGATGCCTGCCACCCACTTCTATCTACAGCACTGCTACTGGGTCCAATGAAAGCTGCTCGGAGTGTTTTCCCCAAACTGGGACTATCAATGCCCAGTTACCCTCTGAATTCTCCGTATTTTTCTTATAGCCACCTCTCCTGTTGTCAAGCACCATCTCTTTGACAAAGCCCTTAATGCCATTCTATTTATGCATTAAAGGTACTGACCTCAGTGCCCTGTCTCTTTTAATTTTTAATCATTTCATTATTGGTGCTTCTCTATTCTAAAACTTGGGCATGAGCCCAGGGACCTCACTTTTGAAGATTTACAGTGATTTATATTCTAATCATTTTAGAAATCCCCTTCTATGCCTATTTTCCTTGAAACTAATTTATTCAACTCCACTATCAATTACTTTTGAATCAAGTATTTCCAAGAATACTCATCCTTAATATAAACCTTGTGCAGGCATCTCACAACAATTTTTTCATTGATTTATCCAAGCGGATATTTAACGAACATTTATTTCAAGCTAATGTGTGCCAATAGGAAAGGATGACAGAGAAGAAGCAATCCCGATAACAGAAGTAATAGGCCAGAAGTCCCAGCATCGAAACTGAAAGTACTCACAAAGGTGAAGCAAGGTCATGCACACCTAAAATAGCTGAAAGGAACACTTTGACATGAATAGAGTAGAATGAATAAAGAGGGGAAATGGAGAGGATGAAATCATAAAGGTAGGCCATGGCCAGACAAAGAAGGGTCTTGTATGTGTTATGTTTTTAAACAGCTAGATTTCCCTGTAAATGTCAGACTCCAATAAAGGACTTTAAACAGAAGAATTATAGAATTAAGTGTATGTTATAGAAAGAAGATTGCTGGACAGTATTGATAGTGAATTGACTCAAGCCTTGACAAGGGGTAAGGAGAAAAAAATTAAAGGTCAAGGGATGATTGGAATAAATTTGTTTGGGGGGAAAATCGGGCAGCATAGAGGAGGAAGGATTTTTGACAGGCTTACAAATTGGAGGAGAGATTCTAACACCGAGAAGTGATGGATATCACTGGGGATGAGAAGTGAACTTCTGCTGGGCATGGTGATTGGAAGTCTGGCTTGGGAAACAGGCTGGGTGGTAGATTCTAACTGGGCAGGAAGGCCTGTGAGGTGTTGTTTTGGGCAAGGATGACATTAAGATTCACATGTAAGGGCAGATGTAAAAACATACGTTCTTAGATGTTGTTTTCATCAGTTTGTCACCATTGAGATAAAATACCTGCCATACAAAAGGAAGAGGAGAGGTTTACATGGTTCATGGTTTTTAGAGGCTTCTGCCCTTAGGTAGTTGAGTCTAAGCTAGGAATGGCATGTAGGATGGGTCTGGGTAGAAGAAACCTGCACACCTCATGGCATGCAGGAAGTAAAGTGCAGAAAGAGGACCCAGGCAAGCAGTGCCAGTCCCCAAGCTGGGGCCAGGCCCCACCTCCTCATACCACTTTCAGCTAGGGACTTATCAGTGAGTTAACATAGTAATGAAAATAGTACCTCCATGACCCAATCACCTTCCCAAACCTCTGCCTCTGAAAATAGAAGGCTTCTGCAGGAGGTTCCCGATGTAAACCATAACAGATATGAACCTAGAACTTAGGGAAAATATTTATGCTGAAAACATTTATTTGCTATGTTAAATTGTTATGATTGTCATACTTTAGAGTCTAGTGCATCTTGTTGGGCAAAAACAAGATCTAGAGCTGAAAGTAAAGGTGCTAATTATAATACAAATTCAGTCATTGTGTGTCAAGCACTGTGTTAATTCTTTTAGCACATTAAATTTTTTAGCATGTCATTTCTCAATCACTGCCCTAGAATAATTAAACTAAGTATTTTTTTGTGGAGTGGTGGGAGAGGAACAATATGATTACAACACAATTCAAATGCTTATTAGAACTTCAAATTAAGGATTCAAAAGATACCCAATTTTAGAAGTAAATGTTCTTACTCAAATACTTTTCTAGGATAGAAATGACTCAGTTGTTCATTCTTTGTGTGAACTTGATCAAATAGCCTGATTTTCTGGATCCTCTATTTAGGCACAAAATAAGGTTAAAAATACCAGTGAATGTCATCACTTGATGAAAGAACAAGTGAAGTTAAATATAGAAAGGACTTAATATAATGTCTGATGGATTTGGTACTCCATAAACTGTAAGATGACCAACTTCTGCTCTAGCACAACATTTCTCTTTTTGTGTCTATGCTTTAAAATTTGCAAATGTATTACACATTTAAAAATATTTGCAGAATTTTTCATTAGTATCATTCCATTCCACAATGAGTAAAATCAGAAGATAGCACACTTCATGGGTGAATAGGCAGCTAATAAAGGGTAGAAGAAGCCACCAAGGAGGTGCTAGTAAAGAAAATAAAAGCAAATGAGTATGATTTGGATCCTCAAGAATCTTAGAAGCTGGGAGGTGACCTGCAATTGTTTGGTGCCATGTCTGATCAACTGCACCAAAGAAGTAAAAGCTTCATTAAGTGATAATAGGAAAGGGCTGCTAATTATTATACATAATATGTATATATAATATATATTATGTTGGAGCAGCAACTGCTGCAGAGCAGGAAGCTCTGAGACAGAGTCCATGAGTCAGGCTAAGTGGTTCTGACTCAGCAGTGACTCATGGCCATTTAGCATTTCCATCACAGACCCTCAGGCCCTGCACAGATTAGCAGAGACACCAGAAACCAGGTACTTGGGCAGCAGCCAAAGTTGACATAGCCTTCTTCCAAGAGGTGATGATTCTAAACTTTAGTACAGAGCATAAAACTCCTTATGACCTGAAAACAAGAAACTATGAGAAGTTCAAAAAGAATATCTTGAAAAATAACTTGCTGTTTCATTTTATATTAGTATGTATTTGTGATTTATAATAATTATTTTCATTGTAGGAAATTAGTACATAGCAGAATAACTTCTGGATCCTAGAAGCAACGTAATTTGTATTTGTAAACAGCCTTGAACAACAGATTAAAAAAAGTTAAAAGATGAAAGAAAAAAGTAATCTATGTTAAATTTTCTTATTTGAGAAAAGATATGAGTGCTCAGGTTGAATATGAAACTGTCAGTCATGATGAAACAATTTCATGCTGAAACATGGTTCGCTGATATTGTAGCATTTCAAACATAAAGAAACACACTCTGATCTATAAGATTCCTATATTGGACACTTCTAGGAAGATCCACAACACATTAATGTCCAGATAGATTCATGACTATTTCTGAGAAACTCTCCAAACAAAGCAATTTATTAAGCCTAGGAGCTTGTCCTTTCACTTGCTCTGTGATTTTGATTGAGAAAGTTTATTTCACACAGCTATATTTATTGACATTTTTAAATGGTTAGGACTTTACCTGTTTGTGTAAGAGAGTGTTTTAATCATTCTTCAGATATATTTGGCTTCCTCAGTATGTGCACACATTATAATCTCTTGTTTTCATCAGGCTTGGAAAAGTCACAGCTACTATCTCATTAAATGTTGACTCTTCCCCAGGGCAAGGACCTCTGAGCACATGAGCTACTTAGCCTAAGGTGACTGGCAGGCGATACAGTGGAGCTACTGCTGCTTGCCACCCCTGGGATTACTCCTTGAGCTCTGCCCCCTGTCACATGAACCCAGGCTTCCCGTTCTCAAAGGGTCATGAGCCATAATGTGAACCGAGAAAGCCATGGATATAGTTGTGTGATCTTCGTGAGAATCTGATGTCTCACAGTGTGAGGTGGAGCTGGGGTAGTGATGTTAGCACTGAAGAATGTGTCAGTTAGGTATCACAAATTAATAAAACAAAATAAATCCTCTAACATCCTCCTTTCTTTGATGGAAAAATTACTTTTTGTGAAACGGATGACATTAAAATTTGGAACAACTGACATAGTTTTATGTAAGAATCAACTTAGATGCAAGACCATCTCATGTTATTTATTATATAGATGTATGCTCTACCTTTATTACATACCAATTTACATACATCTAAATTTAGATATGTATATGTATTTACCATTATGCCACTCAGTATCAGTATTTACTATAATTTATCTCCCATAGTAAAATTTATATCTCTATAATTTTTGTATTTTGTACATATTCCATGTATATAAACATGGAATATGGGTATAATAGATAGTTTAATGTACTTTTATGATAATTAATCACATATCAGATCTAGATAGTTTCAGTTGCTTAATTTTTCTTTTTATTATGGATAATATTTTCTCCTTTCATATAACTATAGTCATTTTTATTTGCCCACCATGCATTAATGTTAGGTATTAGATATTTTTGTAATCTCATAAATATTCTAGAACTTATCAAGGCAAGGCTCTTCTTAGGAAATGCTGAATACCATGTGACTAATGAGTTTTCTAATCTGACTAACACTATCATATCGGGCACTTTTACCTCCAGTTGTTGATGGTTATTCTTTCTCCAGACTAGTCACTGATCAACACTTGCATAGAAGCAAAGAGATATCTCTACAGCTCTCTCTTGTGTGTCCTTGTGAGTCTTTCCTCTCAGGAAATTGGTTTTATTAATTCCACTTCTTTGCTTTTCCTAGCCTTTTAACTTTTTCCTTTTGGTTTCTGTAAGCGAGCTCACCATCTCATGCCTGGCAGGCAAGTGCTGTGCTACTGAGCTACATCCCCAACCCCCTGCTCCTCCAGTGTTTTAACTTTGTATTCTATATCACAGTGGCTGTTAGATTCTGCATGAATTCTCCATCTTACATATTCAGGATTCATCAGAGAAATGAGCCATTATTTTTGAGTCATGCAATTATGGAATCTGGCAAGTCCAAGATCTGACAGGAGATGGAAGGCCCAAGAGTCAATGCCAAAGTCCCAAACCAAAGGCAGCAACTGCTGGCTGAATTCCCACTTAGTTGGGGAATATCCACCACTTGTTTTATTCATGTATGAAGAGGATCCCCAATAAGCTTTACTCAAAGTCTGTCAACTGAAAAATATTAGTTTCATCTAAAAACATGAATGCAGAGACACCGAGAATAATGCTTGACCAACTAGCTGAGTACCATAGATCAGCCAAGTTAACACACAGAGTTAACTCTCACACTTTTCATACATAGCAGGCTGGACATGCTTTCAGGGTGGTCATCGTAGCCATTTGGGTGTTCAGTTAGTTTGTTATTTGTCTTCCAGAGAAAGATCAGTGCACAGTCCCTTGCTTCAAATGAATTGTATATCTTTTTCCTTTTGCTATTGCAGATAGAAATGTAAGTATAGTCCCGCCTAGATCATTTTATATGCTCATATTTTCATCAGTTTTTCTCTGAATTTTATTTTGGACAGTTTCTATTACTCTGTCTTCAATTTCTTTTTTTCTTTTTCTTTTTTTTCCATCACAAATAGGACTTTATTTAT
The DNA here is from genome assembly GCA_004027165.1 of Ctenomys sociabilis. Lineage (NCBI taxonomy): Eukaryota > Metazoa > Chordata > Mammalia > Rodentia > Ctenomyidae > Ctenomys > Ctenomys sociabilis. The sequence goes on along the minus strand of PVKA01033031.1, from coordinate 587 downwards.
CACTATTAAAAATCTGGATCTTAAACGGACTCTTGGACTGGTGGTTCATATCCATCAGCTCGTTCAACTTTAGCTCCAGTCTCATCTCCAGTAGCCTTTCCAGAGCTACTACCTTCACCATGAAGCTCCATGAGTTTTCCCAATTCAAACTTCGGCTTCTTCAGCATTTTTACTTTTCTGACAAAGACGTCATGAAGAGGGTAGATAGATTGGCAAGCCCTTTCTATGTCTTTCCCAATGCTATCTGGAATCAGTTTATTGACCACTTCCTTCAAGTCATTTGTCTGAACCTCTCCGGTCATGATTTCCATCATCTTCTTCCGGATCTGGCGGACCTGTTAGTGCTGAGCATAAGAGGTCTTCCGTATTTGATTGTTGCGTTTTTTAGTAAAGCCAACACAGAATAGTCGAAGCAAATAATCATCGGTAGTCTTGACACCAACATGAGCTTCGATCATGGTCTGCCATTTTTTGACCATGGAACACATTTTGTCACGAGTGAGGTCCATGCCATGGAAGTTAGTAAGGCAGTTTTTGCCCTGAAAATCTTCAGTAATTAGCTTGAATTTTCTTTTTTTTTTTTTTTT
>PVKA01033030.1:0-24759 GCA_004027165.1 Ctenomys sociabilis | reverse complement strand
GGAGTCGGCCTCTCTGTCTCTGCCCAGTCTCAGGGGCTGTTCGGGGGCGGGCGGGATGGAGCAGGACGGTGGAGTCGGCCGCGCTGTCTCTGCCCGGTCTCAGGGGCTGGGCAGGGGCGGGTTGACCTATCTTTTTGAGATAAGGGAGTGTTAAGGTCTCCTGTTAACACTGTAGTTTTCAATATTAGATTTTTCCTATCCATTAAAATTTGGCTTATATAGTTGGTTGCTCCTGTGTTTGGTGCATAGATATTTATAAGTGTTACCTTTTCCTCTTGAATTTTCTCTCTAACCAATATATAGTGACCTTCTTTTTGTTGGTTAATCCTTCTTGGTTTGAAGTTGAGACTGTCTAATAACGGAATTGCTACTCCTGCTTTTTTCTCAGGTGCTGGGGTATGAAGTATTGTTTTCAATCCTTTGACTTTAAGCCTATGAATGTCTTTTTGAGTTAAGTGTGTTTCTTGTAAACAGTATATTGTTGGGTTTTGTTTCCTAATCCACTGTTCCAGTGTGTTTCTCTTATTTGGTGAATTGAGTCCATTTACATTGATGGTTATGATTGAAGTGTGCTGACCTATGATTGTCATGTTATTTACCTGCTGTTGTTTTCTCTTGTGTTTAATTGTTGGCCCTATTTAGTGCATTCTTTCTGTTCTTGTTCGGGGAGTTCTGGTCATCATGGTCCCTTTCTAGAACATCTTTCAGTAGCCTGTGTAGGGATCGCTTTGTCATTATGAAATTCTTTAGCTGTTATTTTTCATGGAAGTATTTCACTTCTTCATCAAGTGCGAAAGAGAGTTTTGCAGCATAGAGTAGTCTGGGCAGGATTCATAGAGGACTTGAAGTACTCTGCTCCCTGCTCTCCTTGCCTTCATGGTTTGTGAAGAGAAGTCAGTTGTAATTCTGATGGGTTTTCCTTTGAATGCGATCTCCTTCTTTTCTCCAGCGACTTTCAGTATATTATTCTTGCTTTGGATTTCTGGGATCTTGACTATTATATGTTTCAGTGTGTTTTTAGTTGGGTTAAAGTTATGTGACGCTCTGTAGCTTAGGTTACTTGAATGTTAGATTGCTTCCTCATATTAGGGAAGTTTTCTGCTATTTCTTCTGCCCATATTCTTTTTCTATCATTGGTATTGATTCCTTCTTTCTCATTAATGCCTATTAGTCTCACATTGTTCATCTTGGCATCATCTTGCAGGTGATGTTACTTTGTGTAATGAAATTTTGTATATTTTGAAATTTTGTTTTTACATTTTTTTTTTAATGGAATCAGGGCTTGAACTCAGGCCCTTGCACTTGCTGGCCCCATTTTGTTTCAGAATGGGGGATTGAACTGAGGCCCTTGCGATTGCTAGTGAAGTGTTTATTCCACTGAGCCATCTCTCTAACCCTCTATTTACCATTTTGTACTCTTTAGAACAAAACAAAACTAAATTGCAGTTATTATCAGATGCCAAGGGATAATATGTGGAATAAGTTGACAGTATAAAATATCATGTGGAGGAAGAATTAGTGAATGTGCCCCCTCTGACAGTGATTCACATGAGACAGTTTCCCTCAGACCATTCTTCAGAGCACCTACTCACCAGAGACGCACTGAATCCCAATGCCAATACAAGGAGCCTATAATCCGTATCTTTCACAAGTTTCCAGGATGTGTTTTATCACTGACAATGTCTGAAAAAGACTGGCCTGGATGACCTTTTACATCCTTGTAGTGTGTACAGTTTGATATTTCCAGCAGCTCATTAGTCCCTACTGTGGAGGACCTACAATAAACTTGCTTTTCCTTAGTGCATACCTGCAGTGTCTGTGTGATGCCTCTCTGCACATGAGGTATTACTGCAGTCTTTGCATCCTGGACAAAACTTTGATTTCCTTAGTATAATTTAATAGTAAAAGCACTGTTCATATGTTTGTTTTTCATCATGTCTGAGGGCTTTTGTTTTGGGTTTGTTTCTTGGGGAGTTCTGAGGAATTGAATTCAGGACCTTGCACTTGCTAGGCAGTTACTATGCTGAGCTATAATGCAGGTGTGAGTGAATGTAACAGAATTGATGCCTTGAAGTTTTCTAAATAAGAAAAGGAATGTTGGGAATCCAGTCATCACTCAGTATCCATACGAGTCTGACCCAAGAACCCCAAAATCCATGGAAGTAAAAATTCCTTATATATAATGGTAGGGTATTTGCACCTAGCCTATATACATCCTCCTGTATGTTTCAGTGGCTTCTAGATTCTATATAGTGCTAACAATGCAGGTGTTAGGTAAATGTCATTATTGTCCTGCATTATTTAGAAAATAAAAATGAGGTGAAAGTCTATATGTTCAATACAGATGTAATTGTTTTCAAATATTTTGTATCCATTCAGTAGTACCCACAGATGTAGACCCTGTGGATATGACGGGTCGACTATAATTTTGGATGAGTAACTTTAGAAGATTCAAGAAATCTCATTGGGGAGGAGCAATGCAATACCATGGCCCAGCATGAGTAAAAGATAAAAGTTCAAGTCTGGTAGCTCGTGCACTGCCTCCTTTATGCCAAGATGAGCTTGATGACAACCTCCTGAGCTGGAAGGCTCCTAGCAGGACAGGTTTGTGTGGAGGGTGGGATGAGTAAGTGGAACACACGCATGTTTCAGGCACTGAAAGTAGTCTGTGTGTTACTAGATCTCGATCTGTGTCACCACATATTTGTCAAAACCCATAGATGGTGCGTAGTACAGAGACCTAATGTAAACTATGTATTTGGGCTGAGAATGGCGTAGCAATGTCAGCTCATGGACTGTGACAAATGTACCCCACCAGTGCTCGGATATCGATGGTGAAGAGGCTGGAATGGATATGGAAAGAGGCCCTGTGGGACTCAGTGCACTTCCCACTTGGTTTTGCTACAGACCTAAATCTGCTCTAAAAAATAAAATCAATTAATTTTTTGTGAAAAAGGGAAAACCACCAAAAAACTTAGTAGGTAAATGAAGCAGCTGATTAGACACATAAGTCCTGAGATAATTCATTAATATGTATTATAAAGGAATTATAATACAGCACAAGAAAACCGAACATATACACACCCCAAAGGTTGGTACATTATGTAACCCGACAAGTTTAGATGTTTAACTGAGCAACTCAGCAGGGAGCCAGTGTCCTCAGTTTGCAAGCACCCACATCCTGTGAAAGAGGAGGGCAGGGAGACAGTGTGGGTGCTACAGTCCCACCAGCGGGTGATTGCCTGCTAACGATGTAGGGGAGAAGTGAACTTGCTCTCCCCCCTTTTTGCTCTTGTTGCTTTTGCAGTCTTCAGCAGCCTTGAGGCATTGCCCCTGTTACATGTCACCCACAGAAGTTTTCTACTATTACTTCCATAGCCAAGCTTTTATTTGGTGTTATCTCTTGCTTTTTCTTTGAATCTGACCTACTTCATGTTATGCTTCTTTGCATTGTCTAGCATGTATTTGATGGATACTTTTGTGAGTCGTTGTTCTTTTGTTTTTTTCGAGGCAGGATATTGCTGTGTAGCTCAGACTGGCCTTGAACTCATTGTGCACTCCAGGCTAGCTTTCAACTCATGGAGATCCTTATGCCTTAGCCTCCTCATGCCTCAGAGTGCTGCAATTATAGGTGTGTGCCACCATGTCCAACTTTGTTTTCATGATTACTAACTTCAATTTTGTCTTCTAGATCAGATATTCTGTCCCTACACTGAATCCTTCTGCTCCATATACCTTCAATGGAAGGTTTTTGTTTTTTGTGTTCTGCTTTTTTTGGCAGAACTGGGGATTGAACTCATGCCCTTGCACTTGCCAGTGAAGCACCTATTCTACTGAGCCATCTTCCCAGCCCCTTTCAGTGGAAATTTTAATCTCTTGGATATCTGTTTGCATGTTGTATGGATTCCATACCTTGTCTATGTTGGGTGTTCATGGTTTCCACCACTTTCTAAGCTTTCTGTTTTTTTTTTTTTCAATCTGTATGTGCAGTGGACTCATTTAACCTTGTGTTTCATTATGGTCATTATCTCTGTAGTTAGCTGAGAAATTATTTCATATTCATTTTTTTTCCAAAGCCTGATTCACCTGCTTGTTAATTCCATTGTTACCACTTCAGAGACTCCATGTGGGTGGCTTTGGAATTGCTGCACATAATTGCCCTCTAGGTGTGCCTTTGATGGGCAGGAAGTCTGTGCTTGCATCTTAAGTGTCTTCTCATTCTCCATTTTTAATATTTTTTTCTTTTAATTTAATTTCTGGGTTGATGCTGGTAAACTGCTTATGGCAAATATATTTATTGCTAGCATTTAAGACCATTAGGAAATGGCTAGAGCAGAGCAATCAACAATAAGAACAGTATCAAATGCAGCCTAGAAAACGACAATTTATCTATTAATTGTAGACTATCAGTCTACCACCTTAAACTGCATGAACTGTATTTGTGATTATATAACAAAATCTATAGCTAATTAGAAGACTGCATACAGTAAAACATGCTGTCAATATGGTGATGTTACCTTCAGGGAAGAAAATTTAAAAGGGGCTAGGGGAAAAATTGGAGAAATAGAAGAGGAACAGGTTATGTGTCAGAGTGGAGGTGAGCTGCGGAGATAGCTGGGCAGCATAAGTGCCTGCCTGGCAAGTGCAAAGTCCTGTGTTTGATCCTCAGTACTGGGGTTGGGGTAAGACTGGAGGAGAAAAAGGATCATGCAAACATTGTGAAACTTGTGCATATGGAAGGGAAGGAGAGAAAGAAGGACTAAAATCAAGAAGAGAGAAATAGGTCCCAGGGAGATATCTCAGTAGAGTGTTTGCCTGGCAAGCACAGGGTCCTGAGTTCAATCCCTGGGACCGAAAGAAAAAAAAAAAAAAAAGAGCAATACAACAAGAAAAACCTAAGTACCATGTTCACCCTCGTAAAAACAAGAACAAATATTCAAGAAAAAAAAAACTAAAAGTAAAATCAGAAATAAATGGAAAAAAGAAGCAGTTCGGGGCATGTCTCTGCTGTCAGCTGCAGGCAGTGTGCAGTTGAGCCCGGATCTGTGCTGACAAATCCCCCATAAACCTGCTGTAAATTTATTGGCAGGGTAGCAGATAATCCCAGCAAACGTGCCCCACCCATTCCACTCCAGCTCAGTCTGGTTTCTGGCTTCCAGTCTGAGCCCTTCTGTTGAGCCTGCAGCACTACGAGCGCCCCCTGCCGACCGCACTCGGCTCCCTGCCGCTTGGAGCTGCACTCCTTGAGCTGCAGGCCCCTCCCTGCACTTGGGCCCATCCCACCTCACCCTGGGTGCTGTGAGGCAGCTGCTCTGAGCCCTGAGCTCAGCTGGCCCCTCCTCAAGGGGGTGGTGGGAGGCGAGCGGAGGAGAAGGCTCAGTGGAATAAGCGCATCCCTGCAGAACTCAAGAGCCTGAGTTCAATCTCCAGTTCCAACAAAACAAAAAAAGGAGGAGGGGCAGCCTCAACTGCCCTCCCCTGTGGGATGTCTGAACCCATATACCTCATCCATCGGTCCCTGCAGCCCACTTCATCCCTTTCTCCCTTCTATTGGTGCATTTTGTTTCTCACAGAGGCTTCTGGGGTCACCAATAGTCACTGCGCAGGTTCGAGCCGCCCCTCCCACACAGTGAGTCAGGCCGCAGGGAGAAAGCTCTGTGGCCGCTGCCTCCTCCTCTGAAGTCTCTCTCCATTCGCCCTGCGAATTTCAGATCCTTGCTCATCCCAGGGACCCACCTCCCTCCTCTTCTTCCTCGTGTGCTACATTCCGGGATCTGGACTCCAAATCTGGGGAGGCCCTTTCTTTGCGGCTCCCCACTCCGCCACCTTCCCAGACCCCGCGCAGTCTTGTAAATCTGTTACTTTCATCTAACCTTTCCCAGTGTTCCAGTATTTGTAGGGTTAACTGGACAGAGATGAGGAAAACAGAATATTGATTTAATAATCATTTACATAATGCATTTTATGAGCCAACATAAATTATGCATTATTGACCTTTAAATTAATTTAGTTCAATGAGATGGCTCCATTATGTTTAAAAACAGAAGGCAATTATTTTCTTATGCTCTGTACTATTTCCTAAGCTTCAAGGTTCAAGCACATTGCCTTATTATCGGATTTCCTTTTGGTTGTTCTTAGGTCTGCATTTGAAGAAGTCTGATTTTTCTGAAGAACGCTATTTTGAAATTGCTTGATTTCTCAGGATACACTACACTGACTTCTGCTTTCGTGGAGAACCATGTTTCCCGGAGTTCAACTCTGTGATCTGAGAAAGGAATCCTTTTCAGCTGCAAGAGGAACGGAGCATCCTAGGTGCAAAAGCAGTTAAGAATTTGGGGTCCATCAGAGCCATCATTGCGCCCCCTTGTGTTTGATCATGAAAATGCAGGTTAACATTTCAACACAAGACTGACCTGCAGCCTAGGATTTCCCAGGATCTGAAGGGAGGAGGCCAAGGACCTGGCCTCGCCATCTTCCGCACAGAAACCCTCCTTTTACATAGGTTTTTCATGTTCGTGGTACCGAATTTATCATGCCTCTTTTTTTTTTTTGATGAAATTTTGGTGCTTCATAAATAAAAATGTAAGGGTCCAGAGATAGCTCAGCGGTATAAGCGCCAGCATGGAAAGCACAAGGACCCAAGTTCAATACCTGGTGTTGCGTGTCGTGCTGTCCCTGAAACCCTTGGCATGCCATGCCAGTCACGGAAACTGAGTGTGGCGTCACACACCTATGATCCCATTGCTGGGGAGGCTGAGGCAGGAGGATCACTACGAGTCCAAGCTGTGCAGTGAGAACTTGTACCAAATAAATAAATAAATAAAACATTTTAAAAAATTTAAAAACTGTTTGGGGTGGAGGGACAAATTTAGGAAATATTTCCTCATAGAACGTGTACAAATGTAGTTGGCTGTGATGGTGCAAGCCTGTAATTCCATCACTGGGAAGACTAAACAGGAGGACTGCTGCAAGTTCAAGGCCAGCCTGGACTACATAGCAAAGTCCTGTCTCAAGTCAGCCAACCGCATATGCATAGGTTAGCCTCGAAGAACTGCTTAATGTGTGATGGAGTTACACATTTTATAGAATTATGTATCATATGCAACAGAAAGCAGTGCTAAGTGCTGAGGGCACAGCTAGGCTGCACCCAGCATGGGATGCTGTGATTCCATCCTTTGAAGTGAGGCAGAGCCAGAGGGCCCAGCTAAGCCACGTCCACAGAGGTGGAGAGGCAGGAGCAGGTGTTGTGTGTGTGTGCTCCACCTTGAGGCAGTTTGATGTGGCATCACGGATACTCACCTCCCCCAGTGTCAGATCCCCTGTGACACACAGGTGAGCATAGCAAGTGTCTCCTCCTCTTCCCTCTTTCCTGAGACTGGAGATGGATCCCTGGGCCAGCTACCTGCTGGGCCACTGCCTGGCCCTGAACCACACCCTCAGCAGGGGTGTCCATCCATTCCTCCTCCCCAGCACTGAACATAGGGTCCCTGCACTAAGTTATATCCCTAAGGCTATTGAAACAGGGTGTTTTTAAGCTGCCAGGCTCAGCTTGGACTTGTAGTCCTCCTCAGCTTCCCACAGTGCTGGGAGTGGAGTGGCTGCCTTTATCAATTTTTCCTCATCATTCCTGAGCCAGGGTTGGAGCGAGGGGGCACCAAGGCTGGGAAACTCTGCAGTAGTACTGCCTCCAGCAGAGCTGCATGATCAGTATTTGAAGCTGGGTCACTGGGAGATGATGGACCCGATTGGCCAGAGAGGCCGTGTGAAGAGATAAGGCTCTCTGTGACTACTGTGGTTCTGCAAGGGGACACCAGGTCTTTATCTCTCTCTAAGTTCTGAGCCGGGCAGTGCAATGGGGGATCCAGAGGCACAGCTTGTCACCCTCTAAGGGCCACCTTTGGGCAGCAGAGAAGAGGCCTGTGACATACAGTAGCTGCAAGAGGGAGCCCAAAGGTCAAAGCTAGGCCACATTAAAGGGGCTATCATCTGTCTATCTATCTATCTGTCTATCTGTCTGTCTGTCTGTCTGTCTATCTATCTATTTATCTATCTATCTCTCCCTCCCTCGTTCCCTCCATCCCTCCGTTCCCACACAGGGGAGTACTACTCAGCCACAAAGAAGGATAAACTTGAGGCATATATAGAAAAGCAGATGCACATTGAGGCCACAGGTGACGTGAATCAGACACAGGTTAAATATACAAGAAACCCAAAGTGTGGATGACTTACAGAGCAAAATAAAACACAGTTGTTGAGTAGCAGAGGTGATCCTTTGCAGGTGGGAAGGGATCTAGGGTTGGTGGGAGAGAAGGGAGAAGTAAAAAGGACCAAGCTGCCGGGTCTATACAAACTTCCCACAGTGACTAGATGGATGGTGAATCACAAACATGCACAGAACAAGAAAAAAATAAAAGCTAAAGCGGCTGCGTGGTTCAGCTTTGGCCTCGGAAGTGGCCCATGTGTGTGGCCCTGAAAGGTGCCGCAGGCTTGACCTCCCTTTTCCTCCCCCATGAGCCCGGCATGCAGGTAAGGCACTGGTTGGGGTCCACAAGGTTGGGTCCAACCACAGTTACCCTGCCTTGGAAGAGGGGCAGGATTTGGCAGGCCTAGGTGGGATGTGTCACCAGTGCGACATGAGCCCGCGCTGCAGCCAGGAGATGCCCTGACCTCAGTGTCTGGAACCTTCGGGAAACTTCCTTGCTCACACATCCTGCGGGTGAGTCTGGACTCCAGTCCTCCTGGTCTCTCCGAGGCCTGCCTGGGCTTCCATGAAGGGTGGCAGTGAACAGTGAGTGTCTCTAGCTGCCAGTGTCCCGAGGCTTTGGACATTATCAGCTCAACCCCACATCAGCAGCTCACTTCCACCCCCACCTGTCACTGTGGCACTAATGCAGGGCCATGACACTGAGCTCCTTCTGCAGTGCTTGTTATTTTGAGACTGGGTCTTACTAAATTGTTCAGTCACTAAGTTGCCTGGGGTGGGCTTGAACTTGTGCCAACTTGCACTGTAGGTGCTAAGTCAAGACAGCAGGGCTTAAATAAGCCAACCTTTATAATATATTTCTATATATACTGCTCCTTGTCTGGTGCATTGTCTGTCTGAGACAATGTCTCACTGTGTGGTTCATGATGCCCTCTTACTCACTATGTAGCCCAGACTGACTCCAAATTCACGGGGATCCTCCTGCCTCAGCCTGCTAAATACTGGGATCACAGGTATGTCCACTATGTGAGGCTTTCTTTTCTTCAGAGGACACCAGTCACTGCACCACGGCTGCCCCAAAGCAGCTGGGCTTCAGCTGCGGAGAGCCCTTGAGGACATAGACACTGACGTCAGCATGTGAAGGAGACTAGGGGACACTTTAACCAGGAGATCTGGGCCCCACCTCGCAGAGCAATAGGGACCTTGGTCACAGGCTGGCACAGCTGGAATGGCTGGCACAGGGATCCAACCCTCGACCCCTGCACCTGCTTGCAGGTGCTTTAATCCACTGAGCTATTTGGTGGGCTCTTCCTTAATTGTGTTCTAACAGGGTTTCTCTGTCGAAGACAGTGGCAAAGTCACCATGAATACAACTGACTTCTGTAACTAGGGTTATCTTTGAAACATTAATGAACACACTCAGGAAACAATTGGTAGTGAACTGATTCCCCAAATATATTACAATTCAAGTTGACTTATCTTGTTACATTCAAAACCTGCTTCTGTCAAAGTAGAAATTCTTTGTGAATGAAACCACAACTTGGTTCCCTTCCCATCTGTAAAATATCTATCTCCCTGTTTCCTGTATGTATGTATGTATTTGGTACAGGGTCTTGCTACATAGCTTGGATTCATAGTGATAAATCAGTTCAGCACCAATTGTTTCACTACCACTGTCTCAGCCTCCCCAGTGCTGGGATTACAGGTGTGTGCCACCATGTCCAGGTTCTGAGCCGGCCTGGTGTGTAGTACCAGGCATCAACCCTGAGTCCTTGTACTTGCCAGGCAGGTGCTTAGAGCCAAGCCATCTCCCCAGCCCAGGTGTTAGAATCTTTACAAGGTAAGTCTGGCTGGGTGTAGTCCATGGGTAACACCGGCATTTAGGAGGCCAAGACTGGAGGATTTTGAGTTCAAGGCCAGCCTGGGCTACCTAGTGAAGCCAAATCAAACGAGGTGGGTCCTTGTGGAAGGTACTGAGTTCACTGAGACCCTACCATGGGAGGGGTCAATTCTGTTCTCATAGAAGGTGGTAGTTTGTGTGTGAGCAAGTTGTTAAAAAGAGCCAGACCAACCCCCCTCCCGGCTTCCTGGTTGGCTGTGTGACCTGTTCTGACATGCACCACCTCAATGATGCCCTTTGCTCATGACTTGTCCAGGGCCTGGTGCCATGCCATTTACTTACTATATTATTTTACTTTTTATTTTTGTCATGCTATTTAGACCCTCCAGGGTCACGAGACAGACAAACCTATTTTCTTAATAAAGTGCTCAACCATAGGCATTTTGTCATAGCAATGGGAAACAGACTAATACAATACATGTGAGTGGGTGATATCTTTTTTTAATTTGTTTTTTTAATAGGAAAGTTTCAATAATTAATACATTGTACATTGGTATATTTTTAATGGTTAGCCATAGTACAAGAAGCAGACAGGATATCCTATCCAAACACTATTAGTACAAATCTTTCTTCTCATTGAAATAAGCAAAAGTAGCTGTGTATCTATCCTAACTATTCTGTTTATACAAATACAAAATGGTCCTTCCTTTGTATCCCCTTTTTTGTTTAGTTCTGTCAGAGAAAGGTATTCCATTGGCATCTAAATGAGTTGGTTATCTTAATATGGGACAATAGGATTGATATCTACCCAAATCACAAGGACACAGAGCCATGCATCAACAGTTACATGCCTATGAGTTCATTGTTCAGATATGTGGGTACATGTGTGAAGAGGTATTTATTGTTAGTATCTCTTAGTGGCTCTCAGCCACACTGTGCTCCCAGTAGGAGACAAGACATCAGCTGAGTGCCTACCATGAGGGGCTTCTGTTTCTTGAGTTTCCTAGAGAGACAGAAAAGAAGTGCCTGCCTCTGAGAGGGGAGGATGACTAGCACGAGCTCAGCCTGGCGGGGGTGAATCTACTGCAGTCACTGGCAGAGCAGTGTGCAGCTGTCAGGGGTGCTCTGGCATCCCTGGAATTTGTAGAACCCCAAGGTAAAGAGCAAAGAGCAGAAGCCAAAGCTGAGAGTCCCTGGCCACAGTGGGACTCTGCCAGCCTCTGCAAGTGCTGTCAGCCATGGTGATGGTGACCATGGTGCCATAGTCTGGCATATGCCCGGCATGGGCAGGGGCCACTGGGTGGCTGTGGCATCCGCTGCAGATGGAGACCCTGTGATGAGGGCTCAGAGATGGGTTTCCCTCTAGCTCCCTGCAGCAAGTAAGGGGATCCCGGAAAGCAGAAGCCACATGGCTCTGGAGGGCAGGAGGAGGCTTGCTGTGGTGTCTGGATCCCTTATTTAGGGATTCTTGTAAGAATATAATTTAAAATTCAAAGAAATTTGGAACCACTCAACTCTATGTACATTCATTCATTCATATACTTATTCACATTATAAACTTAAAAACTGCATAGTAAACGCTATGCTGTGTACGGGAATGAAAAGATAAACTGCCTCAAAAAATACAGTTTCATGAGAGAACATCTGAGACTTTCAGAATATTTAATGATCCCAACAATACAGATAATGGGTCTCTCAGTTTAAGGTCATGTCTGCCTAGGCTGTTAGCCCTTATCTGGGTGAAACGCAAAGGTGTGTGCTCTGGGAGGAAGTCCTGAGAGGCAAGATGATTTGTGTAAAGAGGAGAAATAGGTGGTGGAACAGAGGAGCAAATTTGAACAGAGCAAAGACCTTGCCAGTTGGAGCCCTTCCACCCTGCCTGGTTCTCTGCCCAGTTTCTAAGGCAGAGAAATGCATACAAAGGTAAAAAGACTTTTATTGATGACCTCTGTGTAAGAGACCAGAGCAGCAGGCTGTGTCTCTCAGGGAAGTAGTCCACCCCATGTTTCCCTCACTGGGTGACTTGCTTGAACACACAACAATGAACAGTGAAGATAAGGACATCTCCAGGGATTCCTTCGCATAGTCCCTGATTAGTCCTAATGCAAACATGCAACTTTGGAATTGTATATGATCTTTAATCAGCCGCTTTCTAGCTGTGTTATTTTGTTGACATTACAAAATCTCTCTGGACTACATTTTTTCAAATATCACTCTTGAGTATTTGGATAACTGTAACTTTAAAATAGCACATGATAATAGCACAGTGGTAGCATTTTTAAAATATGACTATTATTATTGTCGTTGTTATGTAGGGATTTTAGTACACATGAAACTGCCAAAAGTAAATGAGTGAAGGTGAACAAAATACTACTTAAAAATGTTATTGGGAGTGAATTCTATCAAGTTATTGGCCCAGGGGGTGCATAAGACCTGGATACATGGCACTGGGAGATCTCTTCAAGTTCTTTGAACTTCAGTTGCTTCACTGGTGTCAGTGAGTCTTCTTGATATCATCCTTAGTCCCTCTCAGGTTCGTACAGCGTTCTCTTCTGACCCTGGCATGAAAAGCGCTTTCTAACGAGCTGCTTGGCTATCACTGTTGCCAACCACCATTGTTCTCATCAGCCCTGCCTCCTGTAGCCCTCAGGCCTGAAGGAATTCAGTATCAGACTCTGATACAGCTGCTCAGATTCCATCCAAATATGGCTAGAAGGTCCCACAAGCCACCAGGTAGAGTTGCCCTGTGCAGAATCCTTGGGACCAGCCATCTGGCAGGTCCTCACTTGTTGCCCAGGAGACCAAAGCTAAGTATCTGTCTCCAATTGTTTCCCTGTATTTACTTCCTATTGCCTACCTGTCCCCCAATCAGTAATAGCCTTGGGAGAAAAAAAAAAAACTAATAAACTTGGAGCCCTTGAGTATATTTATTTTCCATCTGCTCCTCTCCTGTAAGAACAGCAATAATACATCTGAGGAGATCCAGGTCCTAGAAATTACAGCCCAGAAAAGCACTCAAAGCATTAAGGGTATAATTTTTTCCCAGATTTTTCATTTCCTGAATGATGAGATTTCAGCTTTCTAGACATTAATTGGACAGCCAGCCTTAACTTGCCCAGATACATATTTATGAAAGATGCATGAACTGTAACCCATTTTTTTCCAATTCATAGGGGAAGAATAGTCTGAGACTTTCTTCAGGAAGATCTCCCAACTCTTTCAATCCCAGTGCAGCAGGCACATAAATAAAAGAGTTTGCATTTCCTTCTCAGTTCATCTGCCATCCATCAAGCAACTGCCTGACTTGTGGAACCCCCCCCCAGGAAAGAGTGCTGGAAAGAGACACAGAAATGAACATGACTAAGTATACCTAGGCTTGGACTGAAGGTGTGATACTGAGCCTGTGAGAAAGAAATCCAACCTAGCTAAAACATAAAAAGATTTGACTTGCAAATACAATTTAGAATTTAGGACTGGACTGATAGCTCAGCGGATTAAAGCGCCTGCTTAGGCAGAGCACACCAGCTGGGGTTCAACCCCCAGCGTGTTATGCTGGCCCGGAACACAGGGCAGGCTGACACAGTCATTGAGACTGGGCATGGTGGTGCATGCTTGAAATCTCATCACTTGGGAGACTGAAAACAGGAGTATCACTATGAGCACAATCTACATAGTGAGACCCTGTAGACCCTACCCTAAATACAGAAAAATAAAATTTAGAATTTGTAGGAGAATGACAATTTGAAGAAGAAATGAAAAAGCTAAAGGAACAATGTGCAACCTTAGAAATTTGACATGTGGGAAAAGGTTAGAATAAGCCCAAGGACATTTGTTTATATAGTTGGAAGTGAAGATCATGGTGCAGCTCATGGCTAGAGGTGCTGAGAATAGTAGAATTTGGAAGGGAAGGAGCATAGACATGTGAGGAGGGAGAGCAGCATACAAAGCACTTCCCAATCATTAGTGACATCCAAACAGCAGATGAGCATTGAGCTCACCATCTCTTGGAGCTGTTCTAAAAGAGATGACAAGCTCAACTTTCAATCAAAGAGATTCAGGGTGGACATTAGAAAACATCCTGAGCAGGGCTGGACAGATAGCTGAGTGGTCTAAAGCGCCTGCTTAGGCAGTCTCAGGGACCAGGAGTTCGATCGCCAGGCCTACTGTGTAGGCCCCACCCCTGGGCACACTGAGACCATGATTGAGACTGGGCATGGTGGCACACACTGCAATCCCATTTCTTAGCAGGCTGAAAACAAGGGGGGTCACTAAAAGTCCGATCTGTGTAATGAGATGTTGTAGACCCTGTACTAAAAACACATTTAAAAAAAAAAAAGAAGAAGAAGAAAAAAAAAAACATCCCAAGCATAAATGTAGTGAGGAAATTGTGGAGACTCCACATCGGAGAATATTCAAACATAACCGAGACACCCACTGTCTTTTAGCTGTGGCTCAGGGGCAGCCCAGATCCCTGCGCTTCCCAGGATGGAGTCATCCACACAACTGCTTCAGGGTTCAGTTTCCTCAAGCTGATTTCCTCTTCACTAGAGCTTTCCTTAGAAGTCTTTTGTGTTTATCCTGTTTATCTCCCCTAAGTTTGCCTCATGAATCTACTTTGCCTTCCCAGCCAGTATCACAAATTCCCTTTAACAATCCCCATAGCTTTTCAAGAGCAACGTCCTGTCACTCCTCTCTTGAGTCCCTGGTCAGCATGGAGCTGGCACATAAATGATATGTGATAATCAGTCCCGGGATAATGTTGCCCTATAAGATGTAAGGAAACCCAATGCAATAAGATAAAGTAAGAGTCATGGAAACTTCCATCACAAAGATGAATAGATTATTCCCCACCTGTTTCATAGGAAGTTGGTTGATAACACTCCACCATCTTTATTCTGGTGATGGTTGATCTTATGCATCCATCAGATATGTGGCAAAACATTGACTGAGGTCTGTGGCAGTCTTTCCCAAACAGAGAAGCATCTGAGTCAGTACACTGAGGAAAGAAGATCTATTATCACCAAGGCAGCTGGGTTTCAT
The DNA here is from genome assembly GCA_004027165.1 of Ctenomys sociabilis. Lineage (NCBI taxonomy): Eukaryota > Metazoa > Chordata > Mammalia > Rodentia > Ctenomyidae > Ctenomys > Ctenomys sociabilis. The sequence goes on along the minus strand of PVKA01033030.1, from coordinate 9,676 downwards.
TCAATTCTTTGAGGACACAAATAGAATCAAAGAAAGAGAGGAAGAGTATATTCACTCTATGTCTGAGAGGGCCACTCATCTTCTGCCTTCAGACTCCAGAGCTTACACCAATGGCTCCATCATCCCAAACTGCATCCTCCCTCAGCCCCACAGCCTTCCCCTCTTTAGTTCTCAGGTCTTCAGACTCAAACTGTGAGTAACACTATCTGCTCCACCAGCTTTCTGGCCCTCAGATTTCAGACTAAATCTCACTACTTTTTCTCCAGCTTGAGAACAATGATCCATCTCATCATTGCACAAGCATGAAACAGGTGACTGGATTGGAGGAAATGTATGTATGTATGTATGTACATATGAATTTATTTATTTATTTATTTATTTATTTATTTTAGCTAATACAGTCACCTAGTACATCCTCCATGGTAGGAAATTCTGCTCGGGGTTACATTGCACGTTATAGCCCCAGCCATTCTCAGCCTTTTGGTTTTCCCTCCAAATCACACATAAAAGCAATTCATATGGCCAGCATCACCTATTCTGAGGGATTAAACGTGGGCAACTCCTTTGTTTTGTCTTTCATGGAAGTATTTCAAGCTGCAGTGAGTGAACATAATTATAAAGATAGCTGAAAATCATTAATTTGAAAACTATCTTCCTTACAGAGGCATTAAAATATCAACTTTAAATAAGGAGACACTTACCAAGTTGCTCAGCATAAGAGATTGTTGATATTTATTCATATTTTAGTTATTTGAATTACCAACTTTGGTGACTATTTCTCTCACCATGTATCCGAGGAACTCCCACATCCACAGGAGCTTCTCAAGTCCTCAAAAGAACACTCTCTGTCTCCTAGACAATATTGATGTAATTTCTAACTCATGAACATTATAACCTGTTAACTCTAGTCTATTAATTCATGAACAGTTTCTGGAGCCGTTCTGGAAGTTCTCTTTTATGAATGTGTTTAGTTGTACTATTGTGGCTATTGTACTATTGTGTAGTATTGTATTATTGTGACTACAGTCCCACTATTGTGCTAATTCAAACCATTTCCCCCTTCATGGTCATCTTGACTCTGAGGAAGTCAGAAGTAGCACAGTGCCAGATCCCATGAATAAGGTACGCGAAGACACACTGTAATGTTTTTGTGAGCCTGCCTGTACTGAACAGTAGACAACAGCATCATTCATGTGTTTTTATAACACTTTTAATGACATTCCTGAAAGGAGATTTCCAGAACTGCTGCACTAAATAGCAAGAACAACAGGATGCATTTGAAGCAAAGGGAAATTATATAATAAGGCCCAAGACAAACTGAAATCTTATTTACAGTAAACATTTAGTACAAGGAAAAAACTTAAAAGGAATAATAAAAAAAAATAGTTAAATGAAGCAAAAGAGATTAAAAGCAAGGCTAATATGCAAAGGAGGATTACCGAAGCCTCAGCTAATTGGTGAAACATTTAGAAAGGAAAGAAAGAGGGGAAAAAAACCCTAAATGATGACACTCACAGGCAAAAAATAATAATAAAACAATGAACAATCAAAAACCTGAAACCGAAGGAGGCAATCAGAGCCAAGGTCTGTGCCGGGGGTCCAAGAAATCCTGCTGTAGAATAAGGGCACCAGTTCTGGTCCTTTCACGTTCACAGAAGTTCAGCTGCTTCTGGCCCTTGGCTGTGAGGTTGGATCCTGAGTCGTCCACCTACAGTACTCTGGCCTGACTTTGGCTCCCTGACAATGAGCATCTCTCGCAGCTGTCATTCACCCAGTCACTAGGGGACTACAAAGTTAGAAGTCCTGAGATGAAGCCAACCCAAGTTCCAGGTTTGGCTGGCCCCTCCCTAATGTGGCACCTGGAGAAACGCGCTCTCCAGGGGACGCAGCAGTTGCTTGGACAACTCGCCAACTGTTGGAGCTCACAGTAGGTTTCTCCCTGGTAAGGAGTCACTGCCCTCACTGCATCTCTGTGGATTTGGTCTTCCACTCTTCTGACATGTGCTGGGAACCAGGGAGAAAGCATAGATTGCCTCCTCTTCTCTCTGCAATGAGGCCTGGCTCTTCGCATTTTCAGTGGGCTCCCATCTTGCCTCCAGATGCTTGCTGCATCCTGAGGATCCGCCTCCCTCCCTTTCTTTCCTGAGTTGTTATTTTACAGTATCTGGATTCAAATCTTGGAAAGGTCGGCTGGCTGCTGCTTACTGCTCTACGAACTTCCTGAAAGTTCTCGAGAATTTAAAAGAAAGTCATTATATATGAGGCACCTTCTCCCTCTGTGTTACACACACTGCCCATTCTGATGGGAATCTTGCCATTCCTTAGACATAGCTTGAAAACATGTTCTTAACTGTTTTTAAAATCTCAGCTCTATTAATGCAGTTATAAATACTTTTAGACAATGCACAAAGGCAAGGTTTAAAAGAAACCCCCAGTGAACCTTACAAAAAATTAAAAACTTTAACCATGTATTCCTAACTCACTGATTTAAAAAAAAAAAATCAGGCTCATGAATTGCCATTGTGCTCTCATCTTTCTCCATCTGACGACACTTTAATAGCATGTTGTATATTTTAAATAGCACATGAATTTAATGGCATGTTTCCTTATGCATCTCACTCACTAGATTGGCACTGAGCAGGCCAAGTGCAATCATCTGGGTCATTGGTGCCCCGAGTGGGCCTAATTAGACCCACTTTGCAAAACTGTTTGTTGGGCAAATGAATTGCAATTTTCAACTCCAGGCTTTTGCTTGGTTCTCAGCCTAATTGGGTAATTTTCAATTATCCCACTAGCCTTTAATCACGTCAGATCAACTCAGACTCACTTTTAATGAAAGAAGTAGAAAAGAAAATTCTACTGAGATGCTCAGTTTTCACTATCACATCCTTGCTGGATGTGACCCGGATGGAAGGCATTTTGAAGACATTTGGCAAAATTCCAGATCAACATGGTCCTTGACACTTTAGTTCTGCCTATGGGAATTTCTCTCACAAAATTCTGCAAGCATCAAACATATGTGTAAGAATTTTCTTTGTGGAGGATTCAGTCACCAAAATAGCCGTGAGCACTGTAAGAACCTCAGACTCATCCTAAGATCAGCAGGTAATGGTGAGCTGCAGGGCCTTTTCTGTTGTGGGAGTGATAGCTTCCCATCACTCATCAACTCTACTCCTGTAAGCAGGATCAGGAGGGTCATGGAATCCACTAGAGATGCTTAGCAGAAGCTTGAGGATTACCTAGCTGCCCACTCTAGGGAACCACTTCAAGAATTGTATATTCCTATAACAAACGGCCAAGTCCAGAGGAAAATGCATGAGGCAGCTCTGTATGCACTAGTGAAATACATTGAAATAAAGAAAGATTCAAGACTGCATGCCTAGCTGGACACAATGGCACACACTTATAATCGCAGCACTTCAGAGGCTGAGACAGGAGGATCATTGGGAGTTTAAGGCCAAGCTGGGCTACAAAATGAGGTGAAGGCCAGCCTGAACTGAATAACAAAACCAACCTGTGTCAAAAAGAAAAAAGGACTACATGCTTGCATTCCTAGCACCTGGGAGACGGAGGCAGGAGGATGACTACAAGTGTAAAGCCAGACTGGGCTATATAGTCAATTCAATGCCATCTTGAACTACATACCTGGTGAGATGTTGTCTCAAAACTAAACAAAAAAAAAAAAAATGCACACAGGCCAAGTGTGGTAGTGTATACTGTAATATACAGTATTATGACATGTTTAAAGCCAGGCTGATCAGTTTAGCAAGACCCCGTCTCAAAAATAAAATTTAAAATAGGTCTGGTGAGTGATTGCCTAGGATGTATAAGGCCCAAGGTTCAATCCCCAATATTATAAAAGAACTATGCTGGGACATTACCTATGTTATTATAAATGAAAAGGCAGAAACACTGGCATGCATGTGCCTCTTCAAGTGGCATCTCGAGTGGATTGCATGACCCTCCTAATCCTGCTTACAAGAATAGGGTTAATGAGTGATGGGAAGCTATCACTCCCACAACAGAAAAGGCCCTGCAGCTCACCATTACCTGCTGATCTTAGGATGAGTCTGAGGTTCTTACAGTGCTCATGGCTATTTTGGTGACTGAATCCTCCTGCTACCCATGTTCAGCTTCAGCCTCCTAGTCTCTGATCACTTTTACTTCTGGGTAGACTATACCCCATCCCATCTCCTCAGGATTCCCTTTCCCCAGCCTCCTCTCACTTATTCCCAACGGCTGGGATTTATTTGAAAACCATTCTGCAGGTGACTTCTCCCACTCCACATGCGAAACTGGCCTGCAGCTAAGGCTTCTCAGGAGGAACTGTACCTCCCAGTGGCTCTGTTTGGTCAGCATCTTGATTATTAAGCTGCAATCTGATGAGTGTCTTGGATATTCTGTGCCTGCGCCTGGAACAAAGCAGTCCCTCCATGAACAGAGCTGGAGAAAGGGAGAGGGGAGAGAGGAGGAGAGGAGGAAGGGGAGCTGGGGCCATGAAATGTGTCTGCCTGCAGTGGAAACAGACCTGCGTGTTGCTCCTCTTCAGAAACCAGCACGTGGCTCAGCCTCTATGATTTATGTGGGCATTCTACTGTGAGCTCTGTGGCACTAGAATTTTGTTTACTTTTCTGAAATGATCTCTCTCCACAGGCTGATCTTGGACCATGTAGCCTACACTGGCCTTGAACTCAGGGTGATCCTCATGCATCAGCCTGTGGAGTGCTAGAATTACAGGCATGAACCATCACACCCAGCTTTAGAATTTACAATTTATAGAAATTTTGTATTTTGGTCCAATTAATGAAGATATTTGTCAAAGCCACTGAATGTTTTTTCTCTTTTGTCAAGAAACACTATCTGAATATCTCACCTTTTCTTTTCCCCCCAATTTTCCTTATCCTCTTTTTTTTTTTTTTTTTTTTTTTTTTTTTTTTTTTTTTTTTTTTTTTTTTTTTTTTTTTTTTTTTTTTTTTTTTTTTTTTTTTTTTTTTTTTTTTTTTTTTTTTTTTTTTTTTTTTTTGGTGGAACCTGGAATTGAGCTCAGCCCCTTGCGCTTGCCAGGGGAGTGCTTGTTCTACCGAGCCATCTCCCCGGCCCCATTTTCCTTATCCTCTTGACAGTACTAGCTTTTCACATAGAAAGCAATAACTTCAATCTCATGAGTAGGATGATGTTTCAATATACATATTAGGACATCAAGCTTTTTCTTTTCATTTTTATACTGGGAGTTGAACCCAGCCTCCTTCTTATTTTGAGGTAGGGTCTCTCCGTACTCACTTGTTTTTCCATGTAGGGCTCAGACTTATGAATTTCCTGCCTCAATTTCCCAGGGTGCTGGGCTTACAGGTGTGAACCACTGTGCCTGGCTATGTGGAATATTCCACTTTTTCAAAATTACATAAATGCTGCTATCTTTAAACATGAATCAGATGGTGATACCATGTTTAAAGTGGGAAGTCAATTCCTTCTCACCCTCAGCCACACCTGCATCATGCACTGGCCTTCTGGGTCTTCTGTAAGGTTCAGTCCTTGACCTTCACAGCAGTCACTCCACAGTGTTCCCTGCAGTGCTGTCCTCATTGGGGCAGCAGCCAGAAAAGCCTTCCTAGACCCGCTGGGCTCATGGGCTCTGTGGGTTCCAGAGCTCCAGGTTGCTGGCTACCCAACAGAAAGCCTGCACCTGTATCGAGTGCTGAGTTCTCCACCTGGGCTGAACTTTAGCCCCAGACACAGTGGTGATCAGATGTCTGGGTGCTCTCAGTCCCTAGTCAGTAAAACTAAAAGCAGTGGGTACCTCACACCTTTCCATGCATCTCTGAGTTCTGAAGTGATAATTTAAATATTTGTAGAGCATACAATGTTTAATCTTCTAAAAAGCTATAAATAGCTATCAGATTAAATACCAACTCAATCTGATTCCTGCCTTTATTACTTTAAAAAATTCTTGAGCCCATGAACAGTGGGAAATACCTCAGTGTTTATTTTTCTCTCAAAAGTCTATATTTTCATTTATTCAACTCTCCATAATAATTTCATGTTTTTACTTCCAAAAGTCTGCTATGGGTAGATTCACTGTCATTCTGCACCAAAATATGTATGTACATTTAAATTGAAGTTTTAAAAATTTGTTGTGATTTCAATTCTCAAGTCATTAAAAGTTTATATAACTAGTTATTATAATTATTACTAACACAAAGCAAGAAGTAGTGATACCTGCCTACAATTCCATCCCTCAGAAAGCTGAGGCAGGATGATCGCCATGAGTTCTAGACCAATCTGGGCTACACAGTAAGTTTAAAGCCAGCCAGAATTACATAACAAGATTCTGTTTTTAAAACAAAAATAGTGGTACAGATGATTAGAAATATAAGTAATGGTGGCTACGTGTGGTGGAATACACTTGCAATCCTGGCACTCAGGAAGATGAGACAGGGAATTGACCTGAGTTCAAGGCCAGCCTGGACTACACAGTAAGACCCTGTCAAAAAATAATTAGAGAGCGAGAGAGAGAGAGACAGACAGACAGACAGACAGACAAAGGCTGGTGTACTGGGGATGAAATCAAGGGCTTTCTATTACTGAGCTACTGCAGAAGGATCCCTCTGCCCCAACCTCCCAAATTGGTATGATTATAGACCTGTGTGATTGTGCGCAGTGAAACACACTTCTTAATTATATATGTAGGGCTATGTTTTCAGTTAGTTTCATAACATGTGTTTGAATGTTATTGTTGGAATGAGAGTTTCAAATTGTTACAACCATTTACATCTTTATAGCTATAAATCTGAGAGATTTTGTTCATACGTAAAAATAAACAGGAAAAATATGCTGTTATAACAGCATCACTCAAATCTCTGAACTGCTTCCACATTTTATATCCGAATCATGAAACAATTTATCACTAAGCATCATGATTGGAGTGTAAGTCCACACTTACGTTTCTTCCACTGTCCTGGGGATGGTAGTATCAGCAAGTGGAGTGTGAGTCCATCCTCTGCACTTACTCCATTGGCCTGGCATGGCTTGCTGGTGAAAGGTTTACGGCAGTGCAGGCTGGAGGAAATGTCCTGAGGAACAGACACCTCCTAGGAAAGCCTTGACATCGGTGATTAGGCTATCTAACATTCAAAATCTAAAAGCATCAACACAGAATATAAAATAAAATAGAAAATTGACACAATGAAAAAACAAAATGCAATCCCAAATGCCCAGCCCACCTAAATCCAGAACACACAGATAGAGGACATTGGAAGCCAACAAATGAACCCCCTGAAATGATAGCAGTAAAGGTGAAGAAAAAAAAAAGGAAGAGGCCATAGAAAAAATAACCTCTAAGGTACAAAAAGAAATGCCTATCAAAATAAAAGACATTGAAGCAGACATAAATAGATGAATAGAGGAGCTCAGTAAAATGGTGAAAACCATGAATGCCAAACATATACAAGAAATGGAATGAATGAAACAGATTCAAAGAAAAATGCAGATTAGAAACTCCACTGGGGGAGAGGTGGGAATTTGCACTAAAAGTTTGTACAGCAGATTGAAGGAAGGATACTAGCAACCAGAAAAATAAAGATGGTAAAACTTGCAAGAGACCATGAAAAATCAATCTAACAGCTTCAGGATGAGGCAAGGAAAAATAATGTAAGTTCGATTAGAATAAGTGAGGAAGCTGGAGGCAGTGAAAATACCATTCAAAAACTCTACACCGAAATAACTGCAGAAAGCTTCCAAAACATGGATAAAGAATTTGACATACAAATAGATGAAATATATAAAACTCCAAATAGCCAAAAACAAAATAAATCTACACCAAGGCATGTGATAATCAAGATTTCAGAAATTCAGCACAAGAATAAAACATTTAAAGGAATAAAAATATTAGAAAAAAGGAACATTTGACTTACAAAGGAAAGCCCAACAGAATCAGAGCAGATTTCTCAACATAAATGCTAAAATTAAGGACACCTTGTAGTGAAATATTTCATGCCCTAAGGGAAAACAATCTTCAACCCAGATTGATATACCTCATAACACTACCTTTCAAAATTGATGGCAAAAGGATGCTTCCATGAAAAAGAACAGAAGAAAGTTATACCACTAAACCAGCCTACAGAGTGTTCTCAGAGACACGTTTGGAAGAGATACTGCTGCTTAGACAGCTCATCACACTAAGCACCTACATAGGCAAGTACAGAAACCAGGGTTTGATCCCAGCACCACATGCTACCCTAGCCCTGTCACCAGGAGTGCTGAGCCACCATCAGGCCTGGACATGTGGCACATGCCTGTCATCCCAGCACTGGGGAGGCTGAGAACAGGAGAATCACTGCGAGTCCCAGCTATGTACTAGGACCCTGGCTCATCCTCTTGTGAAGCTGGGCGGCAATATCGGCCCATCCAGACCTCCCCTGCAGCAAGTACTGGAGAATAACAGCTCACCCCATCAGCTACTCACCATGCTGTACAGGCTTCCCCCAAGCTAGCAGCTGAAACCCACAGGAATCTCCTTATTCACCTGGTGGGACCCGGGGCAGCTGGCCCAGGAGCAGCTGAGGCACCACCATGCAGCCTTGGCCCTGACTGCTGGAGTCCCCAGGGATGCTTCTTGAATCCTTCCATGAGAATGTGCGAGCTCACTGTCCCTGGAGTCCATCAGCCGATAGGGAGAGGAGGGGAACTAGGCACTTGCTGGTCACCCTGCACTGGGCCACTCTGAGGCAGGGAATGGGTCTGTGTCCTTTGAGTCCAGCCTTGCGGCTGTCTGTGCGTGCAGAGTGAGGAGGAAGTTTTAAGGGCCACGTGTTGAGCGTACAATACAGCTAGCAGGCAGGAGCCATGGAACTTCCTCCGTGTTTAATATTGTAAAAAACATTTGCATTATAACTTTTTTTAAAAACATGGCACAGGTGTGTGGGCCACAAGCCAATGCCTACACCGATGTATTTTCACGCCACTAGGCTGGCAAGTTCAATGATCTCACAGGCAGGTGTTCCTAGGCCACTTGAGACAGATGTGAGGGTTTGGGCTGAATCTGTTCCTTTCATCTTTTTTGTTAGTCAATGTGTGCAGCTCAGGATGCGAGTTCTGGCTTGGGGTATATGTTAGGTGATACATTATGTCAACTTGGCTGAATCAGCCCGAACAGCTAGTGTGGGGGCCCAGCCCTGGAGTGGGCAGGGCCCAGGATTTGAGAAAGGCTTCCTGCGACCCTGCCTGGTTTTCTGCCTCCCTGCCTGGCTTCCGTGGAGAAGTCCAGTCTTCAGAGGAGCTTGACCTTTGCAGCCGCACCTTGGGAGGAGCTCCAGTCTCTGTGAACTGCTGTTATTTGGAGCCAGCAGAATATGGACTGAACCCTCCAGTAACTGTGAACTAAATAAACCTTTCCTCCCTTCATTGTGAATGTTGGGTATTTGTCCCAGCAATAAGTAAAAAGTAACTAAGACCATATCCATTTACAGCTCAGCTTAATACTATGGGCTCACGATGTATACTTCATTTTTATACTTTTATACTTTTCTGCTGGATGGTTAAGACTTAGGTAGATCAAAACTTATATACCAACACATGAACTTTATATTTCCTATGTGGTCATTGAAGTCTTCTCAGGGTTTATCTTGTAGTCCTGTACATTATTCTGTAGTTCCTTTGTCTGTGTCATCCATGTGGATGA
>PVKA01033029.1:0-24756 GCA_004027165.1 Ctenomys sociabilis | reverse complement strand
CCTGTCAAAAGTGGGCACTCCATTGACATTCAACTACCTTAGGTGCTTGAACTCGACACCACAATCCAACACAGTCCAGCATTCTGCAACCATAGGGAGTTATTCAAAGAAATTGTCGACCATATCCATTTACAGCTCAGCTTAGTATTATGGGCTCACGATGTATACTTCATTTTTATACTTTTATACTTTTCTGCTGTATGGTTAAGACCTAGGTGAGGATGTAGACAGGTGTGTTGGTATATAAGTTTTGATAAAACATATTTTCGACTCATGTATTTCTTCATTCCTGTCTACATCCTCAGACTGCATGAAGTAATTTTTAGTGTTTAATCAATTCTGCTTGTAGTAATTTCTGTCTAGAGATCATCTTAGATCTTTAAATTATAATAGTCAACAGTAAGTGCTTATTATATTAAGTATGCCAATAAGAAGACAAATAGTACTACACAAGTTAAGAAAATTACAACACGTTCATTTCACTTATCTTTTCATTTTTGGTGCACTAATTGTTACGATTTTTTCTTCTAATAATACTGTAAGACCCAAAAACATTATTATCTTTAAGAAAAGCACTATATGTGGTCTTATCATTTTTATGTATCTACTCTCAAGTCTGTTTTTATTTTATAATTAGCTAATATATTTTATTTATAACATGTACTGGCACATGTAAGCAGCACTCAGTGAATGCACTCACTCTTGGAAGTTGGGAAGTGTACATAACACATCTTCATTTTTTATTTTTTAATTTTTTAAAAAATCTTTCATTCATTTGCTTATTTATTTGGTACAGGGTCCCCCTATGGAGTTTCGTCTCTCTCGTGGTGATCCTCCCATCTCAGCCTCCCCAGCACTGGGATTATAGGCATGTGCCACCAGTCTCTGTGGCCAGTGGCTTGCACAGAGCACCTGGGCTTCTGGGACTGACACAGCGTGCAGTACTGAGAATCAAACCTCAGTCCTTGAGCTTGCCAGGCAAGAGATTAGACTTCCAAGCTATCTCCTCAGCCCCTCAGATCTTCATTCTTTCTGTACCCTGCTCTCTGGCTCCTCTTTCCTGCCTCTTTCACCTCTGGTCCTCTTCTCTCTTGTAAGATTCTGTCCTCCTGTTCTCATCTATGCTTTATTTTGTTGCTTAATTTACTTATGTTTTGGATTGTAATGCAAGACAAACTACGGACTATTTAGGCTTGTCTGCCTGATTTATTTCACTTACTCTCTGGTCTCGGGAGCATCCATTTTGCTAAGAACAAATCATATTCAAGATTTTCTAATTTATTTAAATACAATTTTTTACCATACTCATGAACAATCTTTTGGATTTTCCTGATGTCCATTCTGATTTTGTATGTTTCATGAGTCTCTTTCTCTCCTTCATTTTCTAAGTGTGACTAAGGAGCTTTAAAAATAATAACATACTTTTAAAATGATAACTGTTCCAAGTAAATACAGGAAAATGTAGCCTGCATCCTGCAGGTTCAGTGTCATCATCTGTGGAGGGCATTTTCTAGAACTGATCTAGTCAGTGTAGGTTTTGCTTGCATCTGGGCTATGTGATGTTTACTAATCAGTATAGTATATATGTACCCCTATGAAACAATCATATTTTCAAGTTAAAGGGATTTGCTCATAAAGAACAATAAGCTGAAAAATAATTCATCTTTTCATGATGATATTTCTTAATATTCTATAAAGCTCTGGGAAAGTTTGACAGACTTGAAAAATTAAGGCAGTTGACTTTTCACAATAGTAACCAGTCGTGGATATGAAGTTTTAAAAGGCACAACTTTCTTTTCTGTGCTACTCTCCTTCCCAAGCTCTTTTGCATCAAAGTTCAATAAAGTGAAGCACAGTAATTACCTGTAAAAAAACAGACAAAAATCTCAATTCATTATGATTGATCAGGGTTTGGAGAACCACTATAATAGCTGTATTATTCTTACTAATTCAACAGGAAAACATAGGAAAAAGCAATCAATTATACAAAATTTGAGTTTATCAATTGTTGGCTGTTTGTCAAACACATTTCTTACATAAAGTTAGATCTCATTAGCATTACAGAATTTGGATTTCATTTTAAATGGATTGAATTATGTGTCCTTTTATTTCTACTATTCTCTTTATCTTTTAATCCTCATGAAATATTATGAAATATTTAAGACATTATCTCTTCCCTTGTACGGGGATGCACTGTTACAAATAACAAGATCTCAGAACCAAAAAATTTCTTTCTCTTTAGCTGGGAACAAAGTTCAGGGACTGAACATGTATTCCCAAATGTGAAAAATAAGAGCTAAATTCTACAAAACCTTGAAAAGAGAAGCAGCCGAGAAAGTATTGCAAGTATCATTTTGCTTTGTAGTCCTAAAAAGCTTGAAATGAGAACCAATTTAGAGACAAATTGAAGTTTTGGAATCATTTATCACATCTTCTTTTCTCTAATAGGAACTAGGGATACAGATAAGAAAGCCCAAAACAAAATGCTAGAAGGCTAATTTAATCCATGTTATAATAGTGGATATATTTGGGAATGCTGTTAAAATGGAATTAAAGTGGTCGGCTGGCTACTGCATGTGCTATGAGGGCAGGATCCCTAATATGTTCCATTTTACCTTTATCAATAAGTTCAAAACTGCAGAAGTAGTGCCATCTGATGAAACATTTCTAACAAAAGAATATAAAATATTGTGTTAATATCCTAAACAGCTAATACAAATAAATGCATGACTAATTTACTATAGATTTTATATATCAGGAATAATAGAATGCATGTAGATTGTATTTCTTAATTTTTATTTTTTACTATGTATTTAGGGCACAGTCTACAGGGTCTTACTACATAGATCAAACTCCTAGTGATTCTCCTGTTTTCAGCTTCCCAAGCACTGTGATTACAGGTGCATGCCACCACGCCCAGTCTCAGTCACTGTCTCAGCATGCATCGGAGGTGGGGTCTGAACAGCAGGCCCCTGTGTCTACCTAAGCAGGCACTTTAATCTGCTCAGCTATTAGGCCAGCCCTTTAGATTATATTTCTTGATTAAATATTTGCCACATGATTTGTCAAGTAAGGCAATCTTTAAGTGAAAACATGCCCCTGTGACAGATTGAATAATGACCCCCAGAGCTATCCAGATGTAATTTCTACCTTTGACAATATTAGCTTATTTAGGAAAAGGGATATTTACAGACATTTCTTGAAATTCTTGTTATGAGGTGGTTTATCTAGAATATTTTCCTAACCACTGTATTCAGCAGTTCATACTACCATATTTGCTAAGCAGGCAGGAGATTTCACACAGACAACAGAGGAAGGGGCACTGTGATTGCAGAGACAGAAATTAGAATAATGCAATCATGAATAAAGTCATGCTTACAGCTACAAAACCTTGAAGCAACAAAGAACAGAGTATCTTCTTGAACCATCAAAGAGCCAAACCCTTTGATTTCTCAAAAACTTTGAGATAGCACATTTCTGTTACCCAAACTCTCAAAGTTTTAGTAATATTTTTACAAAGTTCACAGGCAATTAATATAGCCATTTTTGTAGATACATTCCTAAAATGATCTGGAACAAAGGAAAGCATGCTTGTGTTTTTCAAGCATGTAAAATTAGATGCACCCATGGGCTAAAATTTCCTCAAATTTTACTCTGGCTTAGCTTCATGAGCATTTTCTAAGGATTCTATCACACCAGCCACTAGATTATCTGGAGAGAATAGCACAAAATCCATTCAATGTGCCCATTAGGTCATTTGTTTAGGACATTATGAACAGGACTCAAAATAGCAGAGGGAACTAGTCATGGGTTGATCTCAAATATCCCTTCTCAAGCTCTAACTACTGAACAAAGCCCATAAATTATTCCAGTAGACTTTAGCATTTTAGCTGCCATCTGGCTTTCTACTTAATTATCTTCACTGACATTTCATGTGGCCTGAATCATTTTCACCAGTATAGTAGGATATGTTGGCCATCATTTAGACTCCACCACACCTAGCAAGGAAGAAATCATCAACAATCCCAATATCTTTGAAATCCCTATATGGTGAAGAGAGATTGAACTGATCACTATCCAGCTGCTAGAACATTAGCTGAATTCAGGACAAATATTTCCCAATGTTTTCTAATTTCATGACTCATATAACAGGTATAAGGATATACAAATAAATACTATTCATCCTCAGATACACCTTAAGAAACTAAAACATGGTTTTGGAGCAATCTATCCCCGGTCTTCTGAGGCCTCATAGTCCACTGTTCTCAAAGATTTAAAGGTCTCTTCAATTCCCTCTAAGATACAAATCTTTTTATTTTTTGGATGATAGGAAAGTAAATGCTTAATTACACATTAATACAATAGTTCAATAAATGCATGAGATATGCTGTGATATAGATCTGGGGGCACCATCATAAATGTTTTGTTCTCTTGCCAGGGAGAGGTTGACCAGTCTTTGCTTCCATTTATAAAGTAGGTTTGGTTCAGACAATGGAGTGAGTGTAGAGGTCATGGGTTCTATTATATGCATGCAGGAGATATTGCCCAGGCTAGGCCACCTGTGCTTCTGAATACACCTTCTCACCTAGCAAGGGTGTACTGGTGTCTTCTTGCTTCCTTGTAACTAACTGTATCCAATCTTAGGTGACCAATTCCAGATTCGCAGATGAACATGATCCCCACATGTCTACCACTCTGATCCAGAGTCTTTTGTAAACACTTTTCAGAAAAAGGCAGAGCTGTTAATTGTGTCAGGGTGGCAATGGGTACAGAACCCTAATGAGACATCAGAGCTACACTTAGTAAGGACTTCTGATTGGCAAAATCCTAAAGAGCTAGAATTCAGAGATGACACTAAAGCTAGGAACTTATTCTTTAGCACTACAGAGAAAATTTTTTTCTTTTCTTTTTCTTTTGTGCAGAACCAGGGCTTGAACTCAGGCCCTTGCACTTGCCAGGGAAGTGCTTATTCCACTAAGCCATGCTCCTGGCTCCTAAAGTTCAGAAGTGTTTTTTTTTTTGTTTTGTTTTGTTTTGGCTGGCTCAGGATGCTTTCAAGCTAGATCTGGTATGGCTTGAGAATCTGGGAATCAAAGCATAGCATCCTGATTACTTTGTTTAAGAAGTCACTTAAACAACTGAGCTAATGGGCAGGCCCCTGAGAAAAATTTTAATTGAATGAAATTAAATATAAGTGGCTACATATAACTAGTAGCTGCCCTCTTAAACACCAAGGTCTTCTAAAGCATCAACTAATAGATTGATTATGAAGCCATCCCAGAAAAAGGGAAGCATAAATAGAAAGAGTTATGTGAAGAATATTATAGAAGAGGAAAATCTCATTGTATTGAAAATGCTAATAAATTGTAAGTGTCTGAAAGGATTTTGTTACATGTACATTTAAATATTCTTAAAAAATAATGACATCAAGAGATGGAGAAAGAGAAAGAGGAAAAAAAAACAATTAAAATGTGTTATATACATGATTGACTGCCTACAATAAATGTAAGCATTATATCCTGCAAACATATACTAAAAACAATAAAAAAATAAAAATTTGTTGCTTCCAATAAAGTAAATGTTACAGAAAACAGAGGCAGAGTTGAATTAAAGGCATTTCTGTTTATGAAAGGGAAAAACTTGGAACAAAATCAATAAAGTTATAAAACTGAAGATAGTTTCTCCTGAGGCTTCAAAATTTTAACTATGAACAAGAGAGCCCATTAAACTTTTGATCATGTTAGTCAAAAAATATATAAAATAATCTTTTTGAATTTTTTAAAAACATTTGTAAATTAATTTAGAACACCTCAAATTGCCTGTTGAATAACAAAAATCAAGCATTTTGTGGTTTCTAAGGGAATAAGAGCAACATAATAGTTTTTAGAAAGTTTTGAGAGAGAAAAGTTTGACTCCAAAATTCTATATCAGCCTAATTGTTTTTAATAAGTAAAAGAAAGAAGACAATAATCTCAGAATACTCAAAGCCTCAGAGCATTGTTTGCTAAGTGTAAGTAGCTTTTGACAATGACTAGAAAATAATACTGTCTACTAAAAGATTAATCAAAAAAGAAATCACAAAAATAGAAAATTACCGCTGTATCTGAATAGGGATAATTCTTTAAAGCGGGTAACTTGAACTATGCATAAGAAATATTATGTCAATTTGCTATAAGTTTGAAAGAAGATGCTTTACTATTGTGAAAATATGTTAAATGTAAATTATGTAAAGATAAGCCACATATCAACTAATCGCAACTTTTACACATATTTACGAGAAAAAAAATATGCTAGTACTTCATAAATTGTGAAGTAGAATAATACATAACTTCAAAAACTATTAATGGAAGTATTTGTACATAAGCAAACTATACAATTATTGATACTAAACTTACTGAAAAAAGATAAGATTAAAATTACAACAAAATTTCTGTTAAGAAAAGCAAAAGGGAAAGCAACAAAACAAGAAAATTAGAAAAGAGTATATCTAGGGCTGCCGAGATAACTCAGTGAACTAAGAGACTGCTTAGGCAAGCACAGGGACCTGGGTTCAGTCTCCTGCACCACATACCAGGACATGCTGGTCTTACCCCTGGGGCATGCTTAGCTGGCCATGGAGTCTGGTGTAGTAGAGCAGGCCTGCAATCCCAGCACTGAGGAGCCTGAAAACAGGAGGATCACTACAAGTCTGGGCTGTGTAGTGAGAACCTGTACCAAATCCATTAAAAAAATTAGATCCAAAGGAAGCATGAACAAAGTTATTATAGTAATGAACATGAATTTTTCTGCTTCATTATAAGCTTATCTACAAATTTCTACTTATACTAGACAAAAATAGGATAAATTTTCTAAGAAATTTCAAGCATGAAAACAATTGTATGCTTTAAAAAATAAATTCAAAGCACATGGAAATAAGTATCATTATTAATGTTATGTGGAATAAAATACATATCAAAGAGAACTAAATGAGAACAAAGGTATTTATATTCATGAAAGGTAGAATTTACAAGTAAATGTAGTATTTACAAAGCAGTACTGTTTAAATATCAGAGTGTTTAAAAGTACAAGTATTAAAGATTGACGATATCAATGATACAACCACAATTTTGCTTTAACAAACTATTTTCAACTTCTTGACAATAAGCATGCAAAATAAATGGTGGCAGATAATTTCATATTGCAATCAATAGAATTTCAGAAAAATTCTTTGCTTGGTCATACTGACAGATGCTATCCCTCCATATCAAGAAAATTACTAAGAAAACAAAGGTATACTGAACAGCAACATCAAGAGGAGATATAGTGAATTCAAGTCTTTAGAAAGCAAGAATCCAAATAATGTCTTCTATAAAAAAATCTATATCCATAGCAATACATGAAATATTGAAGAATAAATAGTGTGTTTCTGCAATTCAAAACTTACAGAAATGTAGGTCAAAGGCTAGATGTAACAGTTGGCCTACACAATAGCAAGAATTCCTATTAACAAAGTATTAGAACAAAATTAAATTTCGTATTTCCAAAATAAAAATTTTATGAGAATGCTTACGTATTATCAATTATATTTATTATATTTGCATGGTAATATATATTAAATAACTATAATGGCATAGACAGATTAGATAGACAGATGGATAGATAGATGGACACACTGATAACAGAGAGAGAAAAAAGAGGCAGAGAAAAATCATATCCATTTAAATAATCTCAAGAGATTATTAAAAAGAGAGAAACAAATTGTAATGATGTTTTATGATTTGTATTCAGCTTCAATATATTAAAATTGAAAATTGAAAATATTATCCCTTAAAAAAAAAGAAAAGAAAATATTATCCCTTTACTTGGTATAGCCTACTTATTCTTTTATATTTTTCAACCAGAAAATGTTAATAGTTAGATTTTATTTATTGAAGACATATCTTTGAGCTACCTCTAAATTTTCTTTCTCTTGCACTTACCAGGGTTTCCTTTTATTTCTCTCTTGATGTAGCAACAACATTCACATTTATTTCTACATTATGTATAAAAGGTTCAGTGGAAGTCATTTTAATGATGTCCTTCCCATTTCTCTCTGTCTGGTACATTCTACACTGGATTCCCTGTGTCCTTGATACCTTTACCCTATGTATCTTAGTGTCTCAGTTCTCTAGGCCCAGTGACCAAGTAATCAAGTTGCAAATGACTTCATTGTAACATTCATAGTAGTACCAGGAATAGTAGTAGAATAGGTAGCACTAGGGTCAGAGCCATGGCCTTCTCACTGAGCTACAACCCAGCCCTGTTAAATTTCCCAGGTGAGGCTCAATCCTGTGATTCTCTTGCCGCAGTCCCTGGGAGTGCTGGAATTGTAGGAATGACCCAGGATGCCTGGAAACCATTAATCTTAATGTATTGTTTAGGCTGAGGATACAGCTCAACAGCAAAAGCACCTGCCTGGTGAGTGCCAGGTTGTGATTTCAATCCCCATTATTGCAAAATAGTAATAACAACAATAACGATGATGATGATGATGATGATGATAAGTAATTTAGAAATTTAATACATTGTTTGCCTGAATATATAGATATTCTGGATGATATCCTGGACTGAGCCAAAGGAAAGATAAGTTTTCTTGCCTTTTCACTCTCTCTTTATTTTGTAATATTTAATCTATCTTCTGATTGATTTCTTTGATTTTATTTTCTCATTTTTCTATTAACTAAAAATTTATTTACATAGTCCACAGTTACATCAATTGTTTTCACTCCTTATTTTTAAGGTGTGTGTGTGTGTGTGTGTGTGTGTGTGTGTGTGTGTGTGTGCAGGGTCTCGCTATGCACCTCAGATTCATCCTCCTGATTCCTGCCTCCCTAGTGCTGGGATTACAGGTCTGCACCACCATGGCTGGACTCCATCGCTGGCTCAGTGCACCTGGGGGATGGAGCTGGTACAGCATGCTGTGCCAGGGATCAAACTCTGGCCCTGGTGTTTGCCTAAGCAAGCACTTAGTCTGCTGAGTTATACTGCCAGCCCCTCACTCCTTATTTTTAAAAATTTCTCTTTTAATTTTATTTTATTTTTAGTTGATATATATTAACCACAAAAGTTGTTAAAAAAATCATCAGATGCAAAGTATGTTTTGATATATTGATATATTGTGAAATGATCAAGTCAGGATGATTAGATTATACATTACCTCAAACATTCACTGTTCCCTTGCCCAAAATCTTTCCTTACTCACATTTTCAAATACAAATACAATATTATTGATTATTGTCAATTGAACCCCGGGACTGAACCCTCATTATTAACTCTGTCTTTGTCCTTATGGACCAGCCTCTTCTTATCCTTGTCTCCTCTTAGCCTCTCCAGTCTCTGGTCTACCATTAGTCTATTGTTTACTTCTTGGAGTTTCACATGATCAGAGACTAGGTGTGTGAATGCATGTGGCATTTGTCTTTCTGTGTCTGACTTAGTAGACTGTTCTCCTAGTACAATCTTCCTGAAACAAATGACACAATAACATCTGGGCTCAGTAGTGCTTCATGGTGTGCGTATCACATTTTCTACAGCCATTTATGTGCTGATGGGCAATTATGTGTATTATGTGTATTAGCTGTTGTAGATATTGCTTCAATAAACGTTAAGCTGCAGATAATGTCTTTGACATATAGATTTCATTTCCTTTGGGTGGGATTTCTTAGTGGAGGGATTTCTGGGTCATTTGACAATTCTGTACTTTCAAAGTTTATTTTAGCAATATTTGTACTGTTTTTCTTTGACAGGTACAATAATTTTGCATAATCTTTCTCTATATTTTAATTAGCATTTGTTATCTTTGTTTTTTTCAGTGAAACCATTCCAAATGAAAAATAACAGTATTTCCTTGTGATTTTGATATGTAATTCTTTCTTCTTCTTCTTCTTCTTCTTCTTCTTCTTCTTCTTTTTCTTCTGTTTCTGCTTCTGCTTCTTCTTCTTCTTCTTCTTCATTCTTCTTCTTCTGTCTCTGCCTCTGTCTCTGTCTCTGTCTCTCTCTCTTTCTCTCTCTCTCTCTCTTCCAATGTCTCTATGTAGTTCAGGCTGACCTTGAACTACATGTCTCTCTATGTAGTTCAAGGTCAGCCTGAACTCACTCTGTAGCCTAAACTGCCCATAGAACTCAAAGCTGTTCCTCCTGCTTCAGCTTTCTCAGGGTTAGAATTATAAACATGCACCACCACACTCATCTTTTAATGGAAAAACTAACACAAAATTTCAAAGCAAAATAACAGTAGTTAATACATTGTGTACTATTACCTTCAAATTAGGTGCTCAGAATATAAGACATTGGCATAAAAAAATCTCCAAATTATACTAGTACAAATCTTTCTTTTCAGTGAACTAAGAGATACTTGTACTATAACTATGTCTTCTATTTTTTTCTACTTTTCCCTTCTTTCTTTCCCCTTTCCCTAACTCTATTTCCTTTCATTTTCAACAGTTTCTTCCAGTTTCACAATATCCAATTTATATTCCGGGCCTTATTTACCCTCTCAGTTTCTCACAGCAGAGAGATAATATAATATTTTGACCAGTTTTTCTATGATAATTAGAGAGGCTGAAGCTTTTTAAATATAGTACCTGCTTATATTCATTTGTAGCAGATATTAAATATAATATCTGCTTATATTCATTTCTTAAACACCTATTTACATTTTTCTTGTATTTCTACATGGGATTATTATTATTATTATATTTTGACATTCTAGCTGATTGGATTCCTCATGTATTCTGCAATATTAACCTGTAATCAGATGTGGAGTTTACTAGGATTTTCTTCCATTCTGTGTTTTATCTCTTTTCTCTATGGATTGATTTCTTTTATACGCATAAGCTTTTAGGTTGATATAATCCCAAATGTAAATATTTCCTGCTGTTTTATTTTTTCAGGCTTTGAGGTCTTCTCTGAAAAATCTTAATTCAGTTCAATGTCATGAAACATTGCTCCTACATTTTATTCTAGGTTTCATAATTTCATAACTTTTAAATTTCCAGTTCATTTAATATTTATTTTATGACTAATGAGATATTGTGTTCTGTGTCAAGCTTCCTATGTAGATAACTTTTGTGGAACCATTTATTAATGAAACTGTCCTTTACAAAGTGCTTATTCTTTTTTTTTTTCACAGCTCAGCCAATCCTGAGGGCAAGGCTGGCATGGCATGTGGTGCCAGGGATCAAAATTCAATCCCCTGTGCGTGCCTAAACTTACCTAAGCAGGCGTGTTAGGCCACTAAGGTGTTTATTCTTGGTACATTTGTTGAAATAAATCTTTGTACATTTGTCCAAAAACAAATAGCATAGATAAAATTTCTGGAAATTCTGTCCTGTTCCATGGGTCTGTTCCTGTTTTTGTGCCGCTACAGTTCTACTTTGGTTACTACATTTCACAGAACATTTTGAAGTAATAATAGCTTAGTTCAATTGCTTGAGGTTCTGAGAGTCTTTTGTGCTTCTGTATGAATTTCAGGAGACTTTTTTCTGTTAAAAAGTCATTGGTATTTTAATGGAGATTGCATTGAATCTATAAAGACCTTTGGGTTGTACAGACACTTTAAAGTACTATTTTTTTTCTGCCCATGAACACGAGATACACCTATTTCCATATTTTTGTGTCTTTTTCATTTTTTTTCCTTAGTCTTTTAGACTTACCAATGTAGAGATTTCTTTTATACTGTTGGCTAAATGTACTCTGAGATACTTTAGGTTTTATAGCTTCTGTAAGTGAGACTGCTTTTTCATTAATTTTCACATAGTTCTTTATTACCATATGGGAAGACTACTGATTTTTGTATTCTTAAATTTTGCTTTTTTTTTAAGTTTCAAAAGCTTTTTAATTTGGCCTTTAAGGTTTTTCATGCATAAGTTCAATTTATCTACAAAGCAAAGATAACTTGACTTCTTTCTAATATGCCCACTATGCCCTTCCTCCTGCCTACTTACACAGTGTAGAATTTAGAATGTGAAATACATAGAGGTAAAAATGGATTTTTTTTTGTCTTATAACAGATTTTGGAAACAGTTTGGGTTTTATTCATTCAGTATGTTGTTAGCTGAGTGTTATGTTAAGATACGCTCCTTGTATATTGATTTGATGTGTTGAGTTTTCCTAAATCAAAGACTTTTTTGAATCTGTTGAAATTATTCTGTTTTCACTTTTGTTGTTGATAGAGATATTTTATTTTTTATAGATTTGTATGTATCAAGCCATCTTTGTATCTCAGGTATGAGTTTCTTTGATATCAGTAAATAATTTTATTTACTTTTTTATTTATTTAGTACACGATCTTCGGGGTCTCACTACACAGATCAGACTCATAGGATTCTCCTGTGTTCAGCTTCCCAATCACTGGCTTAAAGGTGCGCACCACCACTTCCAGTCTCAATCATGGTCTCAGCATTTCCCCGTGGCAAGGCTGATACGATACACTAGGGATCCAAACCTGGTCCCTGTGTCTCACTAAGCATGTGCTTTAGTCTGCTGAGCTATCTGGCCAGCCCTAGTTTTCTAGGTTCTATTAAATATGGTTCACCAATATTTTTTAACAATTTGTTCTCAATATTTGTTCTCAAACATTGTTGAGAATTTTCGCATCTATTGGAATATTATTGCCTTGTAGATATTAGGGGGTTTTATAGATATGTATATGTTTTTTACTAGTTTTGTATCAGGCCAATATAGTGCTCATAGAAATAATTTGGAAGGATGCTTTTGGTAGTTTTGTGAGACTTTGAGAATATGTATAAGGTTTTTAATACTTGGTGGAATTGGATATCTAAGCCATTTAGGTCCTGAAGTTTTCTTTGATTAGAGTTTTCAACTATTCACTTAATTTCTCTTTTTTTGGAAAGCTCAGTTTTCCACATCCTTGTAGTTCATTTTTTTAGATTATATAAGGCAAGAAATTAACATTTCTTTTATGCTTCTTATAATTATCTCTTATGATTCTTTGTGTCTGTGTGACATTAATCATAATTCCTATATTTCATTCCTAATTTTGCCTGTGTTTTTTTCTTACATAGTTTATAGTCTGCCAATTTTGTTTGCCTTTCAAAAAGACTGATTTTTTTCATTGATTTGTGTGTTTTTCAGTCTCTATCTCTACAAAGATCTTGATGTTTGCTTTCCTTCTATTAGTAAACTCAAAGTGAAGGGAATAAAATATTTCTTGCAAATGGAAAACAATTTAGACCAGAAATTCTTATGATTATAACAGATGAAGTAGATTTTTAAAAAATCATAGAAAGACTACATAAGGTCATTGTAAATGTGTTTGTGCCGAATATCTTATATATATAAAGTGTCTTATATATACTAAGACACCTGAGAAAAGAAATGCACTATATTAATAATAGCAGTAGGAGACTTTAACACCCCACCTTTAGCAGTAAAATTATATATGCAGAAATTCAACAAAATAAGAAAAGCTGTCCTGTTATTTAAGTAACCCTTACAGAAGTTACCCTGTCCTCTCCACTAGTCTGGACCAACAAAGACATATTTTCTGTCCATTCAAATATCAATAATGGACATTCTTCTCACAATATAGGGGAATGAAACTCTCAACCTGAATGGTACCTGGGACAAGTTCATGTTCTCTAAAACTGAAGGATAAATTTTAGAAACAGTGGAGGTGAGGAGCAGAATATATTTACTGGGGAAAAGAAAGCTTCTGTCCAAGAGAGACAGAAGGGGACCCAAAGGGGTTGCCAAGGAGCCTGCTTTTGCTGGGAATTTTTATAGAACAAAACCTTGAGGTGAGGTAGGTGTAAGCTGGAAGACAGGGTAATTCCCACATAAGGAAGGGCAAAACTATGGTCCACCAATAAGATGACAAGCATAATTGTTTAAGGAAAATTGATTAAATAAGGGTCAAATAGGGAAGCAATTCACATAAAAAGTGGACATGAATACAGAACAGGGGCTTTTCCCTTAGAGAGTTTGGTGTGTGACTCTTTCTGGCTTCTTCAAGGGAACACTTACCTATTTAGACTGTCAGTCCCTGATGCCCATCCCTAGGGAGACATGGCCTGCATTTTTTTACTCTTTTGTCTTGAAGTGTGGCCCACAGTAGGAGTGCCTGCCTCTCCTATGCTGTCTCTTTCTGAGTGCTTAGCCCTGTTGACTACCTATAATATTTCTAGCTAATTGCTAATAGAAATATTTCTATTTCTCTCTAGCTGCTACAACAACAGCACACAGACATTTTTCAGAGTCAACTGGATGGTGATAAGCTCTGGCCTGAATTTACACTACTAAATTAGTATGTCTCTGAGTCAACACAGCTGAATCCCCAAAGCAAGAGCTTTTCTTCCCAATGCCACTTCCTCTTTCTTCCCCACCCTAGTCCTCAATACAGCTTCCTTTTACCTTTTTTGATCTACAATGTAGCTCTCAATAAGCTCCTGAGGTGTCACTGAAATTGCCCTCAAACTCTGCCCCTAGCAAAAGTCCATAAATTCTCAGTCTTCCTTTGTCTCAGGTTAGAGAATCCTCCTATCTCTCTGAGGTCCTCTTCCTGTCCTTGGAGTCAATAAAGGCCCTACCCAGCCATTCAATTCTGCTTCTCTCTCATGCCAGAAAAACCTAGCAGATGGTCTCTACCTTCATTTACTAATAAAGGACTCATGTTTACCCTTTTTTATAGCTGAATAATACTCTGTTGTGTAAAAATATCACATTTGCTTTGGGTTGCTTCCAAGGGTTAGCTATGATAAATTGTGCCATTATAAACATGGGTACACATAAATCGATATGGTCTGATAAGTTCAGCACTTCTGGAAAAATATCCAGGAAGGGAAATAACTGGGCAGAATGGGACCTCCAATCCCACTCCCACCAACAGTGGAAAGCATTCTTTTTTCCTCAAAACCCCTCCAGTATTTGTTATTGGTTGCCTTCTTAGTGATAGACATTTTTAACTGTACTGTGGATTTGTGCTGGTTTATGGAAAGAAGCAGTTAATACTTAAATATTTTTTGTTCTTTGTTCTTTCTTCTTTATATTTTCTGAATTTCTTACAACTATTTTTTTCTTTCATTCTTTCCTTTTTTAATTGTATACACGTATACATATATTCATGTATTGTATTCAGGATTATGCAATAAAACATATTATCAAATTTATATTACTTTGTTTACTGACATTCCGTATTATTTTTAATGTTTTTCTTTTTTCTTACTATTCTACATTTTCTTTAAAAAAGAAAAAAAGAACAAAAAACCTAACAGATGGTATGTTAGACCATGAAAAACATTTCAAGGAATTTTCAAAACTCAAAAATCACATAAAGTCCCTTTTGACCACAATAAAATAAAATTAAAAATTAGCAAGAGAAGAAACTTTGGAAACTACATATACTTGGAAACTAACATGAGCTTCAACAAATAGTGGTCAAAGAAGAAATTGTAAAAGAAGCCAAAAATATTTCTTGATGCAATTCAAAATAGAAACAGAATATTCCCAAACCTGTGTAATGTAAGCAGTTTTGAGAAGGACATTTTAGCCATAGATATCCACATAAAAGGAATAAAAGAATTCTAAATTTAAAAAACTTATGTTTTTAATGAAGCTTGTATGTGGCTCTGGACTATCTGGATTCACTTTGCCTTCAAAGATAGGTAAAAGAGAGAGAAATAAATCTACCTACAATAGAGCCACTTTGGGAGAGCAGCTGTTCTGCTCCCCTGTGGACATTTCCCTGAGTTCAGGCCTGTAGATGTAGAAGTTGTAGTTGTGAGAGTAAGAAAGCTAGACAAAGGCTTGTGTTCAAAATTCTGATTCTCAGTGCATGATCCAAGGGATCCTCAAGTGGCCGCCTAAGGAGCAGATGCTATACAAGGACAACCAGCTTCTAAACGACAGCAAAACACTGGAGAAGTGTGGCTTCACCAGCCAGATAGCGAGACCACACGCCCAGCCACGGTGGAGCTGGCCCTCGGTGCAGATGAGGGCTGGGAACTGTGCCTGGAGCCCTTCTCCAGCCCGCCGGAGCTTCAGGATGTGAAGAAGCCCAGGACTCCAGGGGCAGCGCTGAATGTCGTAATCCCAGCATTCATGATGACCACACCAAGCAGTGAGGGCCCTTGAACCACCCCTGAAGCCCATTGCCAAATAAAAGACATTAAGTTTTCTGAAAAAAAAGTTCTGATTTTTAAATTCCATTTTCACATCCTGTTTTCATCGTTGCACCTCAATGGAAGAGAAGAACAAGAACAATGTGCACCTTAACCTTTCCACCTTTTATTAGGATTGTACCATCTTCCTATTTTTATCAGCTGTAATAATTGTTGCCTTTCCTGCTTTCAATTTTTTAATTCCTACCATTGTGTTTGCTTCCCCTGGCAGTGACTTCCATAGCAGGAATGAGGAAAGATAGACAAGAAGCCAGAGAGCTGGGCCAGGTGGTGGCTCATTTGCCTGGTTGGCAGAGGAGCCAAAGAACAACAGTAGAGGCATTTATTTATACTCTGGCAAAGTTATTATCATTGACTAACAGCTCGGATGTCCAGGAAGGACGTATGTTGCAAGACTTAAGGTAGTTTGACTGCTCCAGGCATGGTGGCCTTGTCCTGCCCTTCCACAAATGATCAATTTCCAGCTTCAGCCACTCCCAACACCCCAAAGTTATTTTATAGCTGTAATTTATTTTGTATCTGATTTTATCCTTTTTTTTTTTTTTCAAGTTTTTGGTGATTGCTGGGTTCTCTGTTCATAGTCAAGACTGAGGAGGGTCTGAGTCAAGATACTAGAGAAAGCCTATACAGCAAAGGTGGGTGTAGATGTGGTTATAGATATAAATATCAATATGTAACAGGAGATTTATTATGGAAATTGGTTCACATGAGTGGCAAGCCCCAAGGTCCTACAACTGCTGTCTTCAAGATGAAGGCACATGTGTAATGCAATTTGAGACTGAAAGTCTGAAACTCAAGAACTGCAATATAAAGTCAGTGGTGAATATCTCTGCTCAAGAAGAGAAAGGGAATGTCCTTTGCATCTGCTTTTTTATTCTATTATGACCTTTAGTGGATTAAATGACACACACCCACACAGGTGAGTGCAGATCTCTAATACTCAGCTATTCAGACTGCATCCAAATGCTAGTACCCCTTGGAAACACCTCACAGATAGACTTACTCAGAAAAGATATCTGGCAAGCTGACTGGGCAGCCCTTCACAAGCTCAGCACGTGAAAACTTCACAGTCAAGATTATAAAACTAAGCAAAATAAAAAGCCAAGGATTCTGTTTGTTCCTGAATATTGAGCCCTTTCTGTTCACATAGATATTGAAGCAACAGAGTGGGCTTTGACTTCAATTAGGTCATCAACAAGAGATTAGGGCGTAATTCATTCTCCATGTTCTTAGCTTTCTCACTAACACCAAATCCTACCAGCCTAGGAAAGCTTAGACTTTCCTCTCTGGTAGTGTATTTCAATTTCTTGAGAAAGAAATACATTTCTTTTTTCTTTCAGGATTAATTGGCCTGACTTTAAGACTTCTTTGGGTGACAAACAAGACCAGGATTCCAAGCTTGCATTATAGGCATCTTCAGTTAATTTTATGATATTCTCCTTAAGCCTCATCCTCTAGCCTCATCCTCTATGCTGTGAATTGTATCAAGTCTTGCATTAGTGTGAATGGATACTTTATGGCATCCAGGCATGTGGTTGGGATCTGGCCATGGTTTCTTTTACTTCTTTTCAGCATATCTATTTTTAGCTTGTGCTTCGCTCTAGCCCTCTGCCATATGAATTATTCTCAAACTGGTTGGGTTTTCATTATCTCTACTGTCTCCTCATAAGCAAAGGTGAGCTCAGCTTGAGCTTCCTGTGTAATGCTAAGTACTATACCTCTCTGTATCTGACCTTCAAAGATGCATAGAAGATTTCTTCCAGCAAAGCTACTAACCTCTCCTTTAGAATTAATTTTTGTTTGAATAAAATAAATCAATTTCAGTCTGTTGAAATTTGAAGTTGCTAATGGGTAAATATATTACATCAATATTTTAGATAGATTTATTTAAACAGTTTGTATTGAATTTGGAAAATATGATGATTCTTCAGTTTCAAAATTCCATTTGTAAAACTGTTCCTTGTCTTCAATTTTTAGAAAAACTTCTTGCTTTAATTCCTGCTAATAGATTTAGAAGAACATCCTTTACCCTTTTTCTTCTACCCTAGGAAAGAATATCTTTCTAAAGAAAATAAAATCTAGCTTGGATCTAACACATGTTAGGGGACCACTATTTTTATATCTACCTTAAGCCAATTTTGTGATGCACTAGATTTTTTTAAAAAAAAGAGAAAAGGTTGCTATAATTTACATCTTAGTAGGGATAATATATGAATGATTTGTCTTATGTATCAAGCACATAAAATGCTCTGATCTCCTGAGTTCACATTTTATATTTCAGATCATTCCATTTTGTCAATTAGTCTACATTTCAGCTCTATAAAAATAAACTTTTATTAAGCACTTTACAAAAAGAATTATCTGTCGGGGGATGCTAGAGCTGGAAATCAGTCATATATGTGAAAGCAGGACAGGGCTACCATGTCTAAAGAAGTCAAGCTACCTCTGTCTTGAGAAAAGCATCCTCCCTAGACCTTTCCAGTCATTAGTCACTAGGTAGCCTCGTGCCTCGTGATATTAACTCGGCAAGAGTATAGTTAACACTGCTACTGTTGTTGTTTAGGTCCTTTGCCAAACAGGCAAGCAGGTCTCCACCTGACCTCAGCTATTGTCTCCTGTCTTTATTTTCTAAATGCCCCCATTTTCTCCCAGGACCACTAAGAGACTGAGGAGTTCTTACAATAATCTAACAGAATAACTTAGAAAGTAAAGTATTTAAGACATTTTCATCTACAAAAGGAGAGGGAACAATATATACATAAAATTACAAATATATTACTGATATTGTCTCCTGACAGTAAGTCAACAATTTTCTTTGAACTTGTTAGAAAAATTGAGAATGAAGGGTGAAGCTGGTTATTTTCAAATTTAATAGAAATAATAAATGTAATAACATTAAATTTTAAACCATGGGCATTATGTGTGTGTATGTTTAGCACATATATGTATCGCATGCTTACATACACATATATGCATATACATTTACATATGAACACACAAACATCTATGTAAATATAGGATGACATTTCATAAGTTATTAACAAACTTAAACTTTTCTTGTTTGTGGAGATAGTACTATTGCAAGCGCATGTTATCTGTGCTGTGAGCAAGAACTACTTGTGCTTGTATAAGATATTGGAGTCCCTTTTCTAGAGAGAATTGATGTTTGTGTGTGTGCATGCATGTGTGCATGTGCACATGCATGTGTGTGTGTGTCTATGTGTGTTGGATCCCATTCTAACCCTAACCTTAAGAACTCTCCACTGAGCTCCACCCCAAATTCTACAGATTCCATTTCTAAATATCCTGGGACCTGAGTGAGAAATTTGTAATTCTGATGCAAAAATCAGTGAACTACAGTGAAGGGAATGGATACTCTCATCATTTCTTTCGTTTCAAAAACAAAACAAAGGGCCAGCCAAATAGCTCAGTAGATTAAAGCACCTGCTTCTGCAGACACAAGGGCCAGGAGTTTGATTCCCTGGCCTGCCATGCTCGCCCCACCCCCAGGGCCTAATGAGATGGCAATTGAGACTGGGTGTGGTGGTGTGCACCTGTAATCCCAGCACTTGGAAGGCTGTAATCATGAAGATCACTACGATCTGATCTACACAGTGAGACCCTGCACCCTCTACACCCTGTCCTAAACACAAAAAAAGAAAAACAAAACAACCGAGGTTTATTTGTCACCATTTAAGCTACTGCATTTTTTCTGAAAATTTAAATTATGTTAAAAACTATAGTGCACAGTTTTTCCATTGCACATTTCTAGCTTATGTTCAGCCTTGCTTTAAAAGAATGCTGCCAAAGATAACTACAGTATGAAGTTATTAAGATGAAGAAGCTCTACTGAGATTTTTACCTTTCTTACAGTCATGAATACTTTATGCATTTACTGGAGGGTCAAGTCCAAAGAAAGGAGAGAAACTTTTCAATTTCATGCTCTCCATTTAATTTTGTTAGTTACAGCCATAATCAACCAGTCTGCACCAACATCATTAGCCAAAGCACATATGCTCTGAGTTGTGTTAATTTATTAGCCACCAGATAATCTGTCAATTTCTTGCACATTTAACATAAATTGCAAAGCAGCATGAGATCAAAACTTCCTGAAGTGGGAGCCTATTTATGTGGTGGAGCTTGAGGCATTCCAGACGGTGCCCTGACAAAATAATAATAACAGTAATGATATTGTGACAAAATAATAATAACATTGCTAGATGGAAAGCTCCACTTCTGAGATTTTTCTAATTTAGATTGTAAATTTCCCTCATCAGATATCCTTTCCAAAAGCACATATATCTGGTGGGTAATCTAGCTGTCAGAGGCCAGATTGAAAGGACTGTTAAAGACTCTTGATAAGTTAATGGTGGATATTGCTTAGCTCTAAGAATTGGAATTATAGATTATAATACATGCCCAACTTTTATGATAATCCAGTAGTGGGCAGCCTTACAGGTAACTTATTTTAATAAAAAGGTAGGTACTTATTTTAGAGTGAACTATTTTGCCACATAATTTCATATAATGTATAAAACAGGAAAAAGGGAAGGAAAAATCAAGAGAAGATAATCAGGAATGAGAAAGAGCAATGTTGGTAGAAAAATGAAAACCAAAATATTTTAATGCAACGTAGTTTAGCAACATAACAATACGGCCTAATGCAAAATTCTCTCTGGTAGTAGTTTTTTTGGAAAGTTATATCACTAAGTTAAAACAGGTGGTTAGAATTTTAAATTTCACTGGTGAAATCAGTCGGCCCAGTTCTTTCTGCTTGGGACAGCGAGGAGGGTCAAATGAGAATGAGTCTAGGAGGCTTGTCAGCTCTTCGGCAATCAGCGCATCTCACCTGAGAAACGTGAATTTGGTGAGGTTGAGACTCACGGAACCTAAAACACAGAGCTGCATGAATAGGCTCACTCGGGCACAGTCCCTCTGCTGGGAACATCAGAAAGTTCCAGGAAAGAGACAGCTGAAAATTCTGACTCCTATGATTAGAGCTATAGGCTTTAAGCCAGCAGTGTGAAGCTGCTTGTTCAGAAATGCGCAGCCAACCCAAGGCATAACAGTAATGGAAGAAACCATCAATTCAGCCGTAATGTGATAGTTCCAAAGTTTGTTCTTGAGTTTTAGAGAACACCATAGACTGATAGAAAGAGTTGTTACTCATTCATTCACACCTGCATTGTTACGGACTGATTTCTTTCAGAGTCCTCTATTCTTTCCAAGCTCCTGGAAAATGCCTGTAAAGAGACATCCCATCCGAGAATCCCCTGTGCTCTGAGAAAAATGTGCACGAAGCAGGCATGTTCCATGTAAGAAAGGAAAGGGCAGATGAGAAAAATCAAAGCAGAATATGGCTGTCTCTTAAAAACAATAGTTTAAAAATAGCAAAGATAGAAAAATGGTGGACATACTTATAATATGAATAATTATGAAACTAAATTACTCATACAAAGGAAAGGGTCTGTTGCTCCATAACAATAATTGAGGAAATGATATAGGACTTACATTTCCTGAAAAAATCAACTTTTTTTATTTATTACAGTAGGCATAGAAGGAAAGACAGTTTTCAAGAGTTCAGTTCTTCCATCGATGAAACTGGTTTTCAAAAATGTTCAGAAAGTTCACAATATGTAATCCCTAAAAGAACTGTAATTGTTAATCAGGTATAAAGGCCCAAGAGTAAGGCCAGAATTGTTATAGGATAAGACCAAAGAATTGTGAAATTGGAGCCCAGCCTGAGTATTTCAGTGCAGATGCCCCCTGGGTTCAATCTTGAGGGTCACAATAAAAGTATATATATATATATATATATATATATATATATATATATATATATACTAATTACCTAATAGTTTGAAGTAGTTGTTATGAGTGATGACAATTTGTTTTCCAAAACTGTGGAATAACATCTTAGAGAAACTTCTGTCTCTTTTTACCTGAAATACTTCTTTTTGGTACATATCTTTATATTTTACTGCCTCATATTTGTCCTCCATTTGGACTTCATTGGCACGTGGATGGCTGCTCTGTGTTGGCATTGAAGGTCTTTGACACTGCAAAGCTCAGCAAAAAAAATGACTTTTGTATCCATATCATTTAAGAGACACTTTAAATTCATTTTGACATCATCCCTTCTTTCCATCTCTAAAACAGAGCACACACACGTGCACACAGGTTGTCCTCTGATGGACAATTTTCTAGGTCCCCTTCTGCATAAGTCTCCCCTCCCAGGTGGCAGTGGTGGTCTAGCTGTTTTCTGCAGGGCAATGGGGCTGGCCTAGGTGTGGAGCCAGAATGCAGTGCACCTCTGGCCACAAGGAAGCTCTGCATGCCTGGTGCAAAGGCTCTGCTCCTGTGAAGCTGCTTGTGGTACACAGTCTCTGTCCCTCAGGAGGGAGATCACAATGGTATGCAGTGGAAAGTTAAAGGAGGCTGGCTCTTTAGTGCTACAGTGTATTTTTGTTATTCTAATGCAAATAGTGTTTCCTTAACTGAGGGAAGTTTCCAACTGCTTTAGTCCTTGTAACAGCTTTTCATTTTTTAAACAAGTATGAAAAAGAAAAGGAAAATTAGGGAAAGAGCATTTTACATAACTGAATGGCTAATAAAGTAAAAAAGAGATTGATTTTACAAATGACATGCTTACTATATAGGTAAAATCATTTTGTAGGGAGGCTATTTTCATTTGAGAAACATTTCCCCCTACTATAGTTTAAGAAGTCAAGACTAAATTGAAACTTAATGCTTATTAAGTATGTTTTTGCATAAATTAATGAATACATTGTTAATTTTGAGTTGGCATGAGTAATATTGATAAGTGCTTGTTTCTAATTTTTCTGAAAAGAATTATCATGTTTTCCTGCATGTATTTTTTAGTATAGTTACAGAAACTTTCTTGGTACATTTGAACTTAGAGTCTTTTTCAGTAACCACAGTGGACAAGTAAAACCTTTCTGTTAAAGATGTGGAAGGGAAGGAGACCACTTGAGAAAGCTCTGGGTAAGCAATTCCAGCTGTTTATTCGGTTGTTTATTCACGTCAGTGGTTTGAGTTTGGAGCGTGGAATCTGCAGGAAGTGAGTAGAACAAATGATTCAAAGGGGAGGTGAGAGTCTCCTGCCTTCAGGAGATCGGGGCAGAGAGAATATGTGTGGTTATGCTTTTCCAAGGGCAAATGCTCTGTCGTGATGGGGGATGCAGGAGGACATGGCCTTCTTCCAGAGTTTCTCTCCCTGTGACACCCTCACCTCCTATGGCACTCCTATGGCACTATTAATCAGATACTAGTTTTGAACAATTAAATGCTGAGTGGGAAGAAGGAAATGTGCAGTAGATATCTTACGGGTTTGATATCAGTAGATGTGTTTAAAGAAAATAACAAACAAGTTGTCAAATAGTTTGTTAAGTTCAGGATTTTGATGTTAACAATTAAAGGAATGAAAACTGTCACATGAGAAAAGGAGAAAATTGGGGAAGGAGTATTTTACAGCTCTAAATGGGGAATGAAATAAGAGAGAGATTCATTTTACAATGACAACAGCTTGATTATACTAAGGTGGAACTTACAAAATATAAATTTTGGGACCTTACCTAAAAGTTATCGCATAAAGGTTTTAGGAGTGGTCTCTGAGATTCTCAGGATCAGCATTAAAAAATTAAAATCTCCAAGTAATTGTAATTAGAAAGACAACATTAGAAAACTCAGTTTATTTGATTTGTGAAATGTTTGCAATTAATCAGTATAGTGCTTAGATCACTGGTCCCCTTGGAACATTAATAAGAATTAAGTGAATTTCTATTCTCTTTGTCCTTTATGCTTGTTCCACAGTGCACACTCGAGTATTTGTCAGATGAATGAATACAGATACAGTGCGGCATATTTCATTTCGATACAATAAAGAGGGTTTTTAATTTTTTTTAGCAGATTTGTCTCTGCTCCCCTAACAGCTGTCAAAGCAAAGGTTAGTTGGCTGGCTACTGATTGGCTGTGCCTGGTGTCAGAAGAGCATGTGGCTGCCCTCTCCTGAGGGTTCAGGAGACGCCTTGAAAATTCACAAACACAGTGATCATGTTAATCGGTGAAGTTCTTAATCAAATTACATTGTCTGTTAAGCAGATCAGTAGAAAAATTATAACCAAGCTAATAAGAACAAATAAACAAACTGTCTTGGTTACTTTCTTCTCTTTGCTGAGACAAAGTACCTGGCACTCAAGATGAAGAAAGGAAAGGTTTATTTAGCTCACAGTCTAGCGGTTTCAGTCCATACTCAGCTGGTTCCAAGGCAGAGTGGCCTGGCATAATGGCAGCACTTCTAGACCGCTGAGGACAGCAAAAATAGCAAGAGCGAAAGGAGGAGGGAGCAGGCCTCTTTTCCTTCCTGTTACTGTAAGAGGCTGCCCCACCTGAGGGCTGGTGTAGCGCTCACACAATCTCCATGCCCTGCTCTTGCCCAGGCTCAGAATGTGTATAGACGGAGGACCCTGGCTCCCTGCCGAATCCCTTCAGGAAGCTTCTAAACTTCTCAAGTCGACACAATGTATCAACTATTACACTTTCTAAAAATCCATCCTTCTTGGGCTCTCAGTTAGCTCAG